>JAJIYU010000973.1:0-41534 GCA_030144865.1 Tinospora cordifolia
AACAATATTATATGAAGATAATGCTGCTTGCATCGCGCAACTAAAAGAAGGATACATAAAAGGAGATAGAACAAAACATATTTCACCAAAGTTCTTCTTCACACATGATCTTCAAATGAATGATGAGATTGAAGTTCAACAAATTCGTTCAAGTGACAATTTGGCAGATATGTTTACAAAGGCTTTACCGACTACAGTATTTGAAAAGTTTGCCCATAACATTGGGATGCGTCGGCTTCGAGATTTTAAATGATATCATCAACAGGGGAGAAAAAAAAAGAAGTTATTGATTAGTGCACTGTACTATTTTTCCCTTAGCTAAGGTTTTATCCCACTGGGTTTTTCTTGCAAGTTTTTTTAACGAGGCAGTCCTAACAATATTATAAGACTTCATCAGAATATATACTATTTTTCCTTCTAGATTTTTTTTCTACTGAGTTTTATCTAGTAAGGTTTTAATGAGGTATATTCTAATATAAAATGCATTCAAAGGAGGAGTGTTATAAATAATAATAATAAAATATTAAATGTTTTTGTAACCCCTTTGATATTTAGTATTATGTAACTTCTAAATCCCATAATGTCCAAATTAATAGGATTATTTAAATGTCATTATTATGGTTGATGTAACCCTCCCCCCATTCTAAAAACTATATAAAGGGGTCTTAGTCTTGTGCCTCGTACTTTTAGTTTAAGCTTTTAAGAATTGTTCTAAATAGGCTTTTGATCTCATAAGTGTTTCAATTATATGTTTTGACTAGTTTTATAGGTATTTTGATGATTAGAGAGTTTATTTTTAATAATTGAAAGGCAAACATGAGGCTTACATGATGATTCATGAAAATAACAAGGCTAGAAGGGAAAGAAAATTGTCAAGTCTACATTCAAATAAAGAAAAAAAAAAATCAAAAAATTGTCGCTCACGGCCATGGCGTGATGATTTTTAGATTTGCTCACCTTCCAATTTTCACTATATGGTCCCTCTTTGGACTCATTAAGAACTAATCCTTGCAAGCCTATGAGCCACATGAGTGAAATTACTGTTAAATGTGGATGAACGGCACTAGTCCTCCACCCAAACACCAAACTGATATATCTAACATGTTAAACTGAGTTGAGCAATGCCCAACCTACTGCAAACGAAGAGGAGTGGGCATTCCTAACAGCTACGCAGACAGAGTCAGGAATTCAATTGGAAGGTTGGGTGGAAACAAGGTGAGGATAAGACATAAATACCTGAACTAGGAACTGACGGAGATGGAAAAAGAAGTCTCCACTTCACAGTAGGAAACATTTTCCCCTTGCTTCTTTCATCTTTCATTGAATTATTTCCCTATAAAAACACTTTCAACAATAGTATTAACATTGTTTTGGATAAGAATATAAAAACACTATTATCATTAATAACATTCAACTTTTTTTCATGTGCATCACGTACGTGGAGAACTTCCTTCTCAATCTTCATCACCCTTAGTGCTTCATTGTTTTACCATTTTGTTAGTAACATTCACCTTTTCATATGCATTGATTTATATTGTAGTTCTCATAAAAATATAACCTGACATTACACAAAACTGCCAGACTCCCATGGGAGAAGCTGCTGTTAGTCGATTACATGTTAGAAAAAAGATCTATACATCTAACGTGTTCACTGAAATATGTTACAGCCTTGAAAGTTGTATGTTTGAATTTTGATACCAAAGTTTCCTCTAGCTAGTACCACTTCAAAAAACTAAGGCCACTTCCACCATCCACAGTCTCCTCCGAAGAATTGGATGCGCTGCCCATGCTATCATCAGAATTGTTTGGGTCTATCCTTATTCGGTCAGCATTATCAACAATCCAATCTGTGAATTCTGGAGAAGAGGCCCATTCGGCCATGGCTTGTCTAGTAGATTCCCGTGTGAATTCCTCCCACTCTTTCTTGGAAAACCTTCTGCGGGTAGGTGTCTTATGGAATGTTGAGTAGTAATCCTGTTGTTGAGATAGCGCCCTCTTATTTGGCGAAGACAGCACAAGACCTGTATTAACAGGAAAAAAGAAAAGGTGAATAAATAAATAAATAGATGACATGTGTCAAATGTAAGAGCACAAATTAATGAAGCAAGACCGAAGTGCTTGTAAATGTAATTCCATTAGAAAATATTTTGATAGTTTTAAAAATAAGGAAAAGAAGAGAGAGAGAGAGAGAGAGAGAGAGAGAGAGAGAGAGAGAGAGAGAGAGAGAGAGGGGCAAGTCGTAAATGTAATTCCACTAGAATTTTTTTGATATTAAAAAAAGAAAAAGAAGAGAGGGAGGAGAGAGGACAACCAAGTAAATGGGAACTTGGGATAATTAAGGAAAAAGGCCATGCAACACAGCTCATTTCCATCATACACACAAATGTATTGTAGTCATATTCTTTCCCAATTGCCTGGAATTTTGATCTCTTTCAATGGCACAAATCATTCTAGTCGAAGAACACCCACCAACTTCACTCCCTCTCTCTCTCTCTCTCGCCCCCCCCCCCCCCCCCCCCCCCCCCCCCCCCCCCCCCAAAATTCTTATGTATTATTTCTAAACTTTTGGCATCATGTATGTGTGTGTTCAAATTCTTTGATTGGTAAGATCTTATGATCTTTAGATCCCCAAACAATCTAAGGTAGGATCTCAATCTTGACAACCTTGTGCCCCAACTCTTATAATGCCAACCAAATATGCAGTACCCAAACAGGATATCTTTGTTTATTGTGTTTGTTCTTTTCAGGTATATATAATAGGAGTTTCTGTAATTGATAAAGGCTTCCAGATCAAAGAAATTTCAACCATCCACTCCATCCATCACAAAAGCTTATGGATTATTATGCAAAGATAAGTGGGTAGTCAACTTAGTACATGTACCTTTGGTTGGAGAATCAGACCAAGCATATGATCTCTTTGGGCTATTCCAGAATGTTCGTCCAGGGGCTGACTTGGCTGAGCTGTAGAGGAACTCAGTACGATTATGGTTTGCCAATCCATGTTTGGTCCTTTGCAGCCATGGGCTTCCATTTCCTTGATATATGTGATCCCTGCATTAGTATATAATTTTACCTTTATGAATACAGTACATGCCAAAATGTTCCAAACATCAATAAAAAGTTTACAATTTCGTTAACCATTTGCATTTCTTTAGAAGGTTACTCAAATATCCACAAGTTTCGTATACAAAACTTAGGACAATGTTCTGATATTTTGATCAAGGCATCCAACTTAAAGAAAAAAAAAAATTTATGGATTTGTAATACACCACCCATTCACATGGAAAAGAATGTTGGGTGATTAAAGACCATGTTAATGAACTTAGTGCAAAGAAGTGCAAATGCTACAACAGCAATGTGGTAAATTTTCAAAAGATAAAAATAAAATTAATTAAGGGCACAACACAAAAATGGTTGGACTAGTCCCAGTTGGAGACAAAATAAGATATAACCAATTAAGGTGGTTTGGATACAATAAGTGTAGGTTTTTGGATAGATGAGCAAGGACGAATGACATATTGACCCTACATGATAACAGTAGAGGCATATGAAGACTAAGATAACATGGATATATGGATAACTAGAAAAGTTATAAGATGCAATTTAAAAGTCAACTTAGCCTTCAATAAAGTGAGTGAAGGAAGTGGATTCATGTAGCCAGCCAACCCCATGTACTTGGGCAAAGACAAAGTTCAAAAATTTTCTTTACCTTCCATAATACAACTATAGAAGATAAATAAGTAACTAATTCCAACAATAGCCGTTTTCCAGGACAGGTTTTAACAAGTCCAAATTTTCATAATGAAAGTATGTGCCCATATGAACAGTTACTGATCTATCATATTACCAGTTCAAAACTGAAAATTTAATAAAAGTAAAATGTCTTGTCAAAAAGAATGGAAGTTAAGATCGGGTCAACTGAAGCTTACATTGATCTTCTGCGTCGCCATCTTGAAGCTATAAGAAAATTGATGCCCAAACAAGAAATCAACGCCACCAGTGCTAAAGGAGTATCAACACTGCTCTGGTAGAGAACATAGGAAAAAAAAGGACAAAAAAAGTTGTTTTAAAAATAAGATAAAAACTGGAGAATAAAAAAGAAAGAAAAAACTCTCAGAATTTTATCCAAACCACTTGCGAGTATTTCAGATAGCTAAAATAGAATAATAAAATCTACTGCACTATAAATTCATAAATAATACTGTTTTGCTTATCAGGCAAACAAAATTTGAAGAGACATTTATATAACAATGTATGCATGAATATGGGAAAAAAAAAGATCAATAAGATAAAAAAAAAAAAAATTGGGTGGAGTAGAAGACTATTCACATTAGCAAATATGTGATGCTCACATCACAAACTATAACTAGAAAATTTACAAAAAGTAACCGTATAACTATAATTATGGTCAATTTGTAAGCTAAACTGCCAATGACATCTTCTAAGATCTACCTTATCAGACAGTAATATCAGCCAAATGGTTAGTTAATCCCCATCCAAGCTGTTGTACATGTAGAAATGGACCACAATATTGATATATTTCCTGGTAGCATCATATTACTTCAACTTCCAAAAAGCGATCTTAAGAAGCAAAGAAAGTTAACTTTCAATGAATAGTACTATCAATTTCAACCGGGGGGAAAAAAATCCAAGTTAAAAGGTAAACCTCACCTGAAAGATGAATGTCATTGCCATTATCCGCATTGCCCATTTCACAAATTGAGCAATACCTACATGCACGCCTCCATCCTCTGAAATTATAAATTTCCGGACAATCCAATAACCTAAAGCTGCTCCAGCAAGTACAATTCCAACAAATACAAAAACAGAAACCTGCAACCAAAGCAATTATTGAAGGGAGAAAAGCAATAAGGAAAAAGAACCTTCCACATGAAGCAAATGACTATTATGACAGTTCCTTTATTTTGGTATGACTCATGCTTTTTTGTTTATGGACTTTTTTCCCCTAAAAAAGAAAGTTTTTTCAGGATAGTCTCCTTGAAAAGAAAACTACTCATAGGAGCAATATGGCACCAAACAAGAATAGTAAACACTGAAGTGTAACATTAGCCATTCACTTTCACTATTTAAGAATTGGGTTCTCAGAGGCAATAGTAGAAGTCATCAAAAAAACTTGGAAGTTAATTTTCGCTAATCGCTATAAGTTGAATGATTCACGAAGAATAGAGTTTTTGCAAAGTAATTTCATTATGAGTAAGTGACATTAGTAGTTAAACAAAAATTGAGAAGTAACATTAGTAGTTATGCAAAAATTGGAAGTCAATTTTCACTAGTAGTTGATTCCATTGGACTATAAGATGAAGTCAAGTTTCATGTGGAAACTGAAAAGATCATCCTCACCAACAATCAAGACTGAGTAAAACTTTCAACTAAGCCAATGAGCCATGACTAAAAGCATGAACAGATTCAATGAAATTATGCAACATGATGACAACAGTGCAATGAAAATAAATATTGTAGAATACAATTTAAAGAGAGTTTATCCTGAACAAATAAAGCATTTACAATGAATAGGTAAAATGATAAAATACATTCACTAGCTATGCTGACGTCTGTGACAAAAGTATGGATTGTGCCCAATGCCCTACCTCCCTTAACTATGGCCTCATAATGACTCCAAACAACATACTCTCAGACTCAACTCAACCACACACATTGGGTACATCAACTGAAGCTGCTTTCTCTACTCCGCTCTATCAAAGAATAAGTCATCATTTGAGTTACAAAAACTTAAAACTTTTCTTAATTATCTTTATCCAAATAATTTTATGTCTTCCTCTACCCCTATTGTTACCAGGCAGCACTAATAGGTTACCCTTTCTTGCCGTTACACCCAAAGACCTACAGTTTCTGTGTTCAAACCTGTTAATTTTATTTTTTCATCCACTTCTATAGTTACCAGGTAGTGTTAATAGGTCACTCTTTGTAAATGGTACATCCAAAGAGCTATAGTGTATGTGTCCAAACCACTTAATCTGTACTCTTTCATTTTTATCTCCACCTGGGCTACTACTATTACCAAAATATTCTCATTTCAAATTTTATCTTTTGAATATGTACAATAAACCCATCATCATTGTATTCACATTTCCGATACACTTAATCTATTAACATGAAAAACTAATCGTTGAATGTGAACAAGTATAATAAAAGATAGACAGGGTATACCATCCAGCTCTAGAAAAAAAAAATAGAGCTAAAAATGAAAAAACTAAGAAACACAGCATGTGCCAAAAATTGACCTCACAGGCTTACACATCTAAAACTTAGGCTTCTTTCAGATTGGTTTTAATGAAACTACAACATAGTAGATGGATCTACCAAACAACAAAGATAATTTTCAAAACGAAGCAAGAAAGTGAATAAAAACCTGGTGACAACACTGTGACACACACATACTAAATACAAAGGAAATGCCAAGTATCATACAGATAGTTTAACTAACTTACCGGATTATACATATCTTCACTCAGCCCCAAGCTCAGAAGAATGGAGTTCACCATCATTGAAAAGTAGTGAATGAGAAAAGATCCAACCCCCAGCTGTTTAGAAGTGCATGCGTTAATGTATTAAAAATAGAATATTGAAAAATAGCACACTATTCTACCAATACAAGTTAGCAAAATACTTACCAGTGACCCATAAATTGTTAGGTAGAATACATTCTTTCTGCCAGTTGGAAGTAGTTTCATACCCTACATCAGAGACCCAAAGCATAACAGATGAGAAACAAAAGTAGGAAATTAAGCCAGTAAAATTAATGTTCACTAAGACAAAGTACTGGCTTCTCAATGGTTAATGATACTCTATTGTCTACAACAGTCAGGCAATTAAGCTGATATCTTCACTGTAAAGAACAAACGTCAGATGAACTCTTAGCTTCTCAGTTTGTGATGGAAAATTTGACACAAAATATTCTTTTGCGCAGTCCATGATAAAACATTAAGGTATTTTGATTTTTTTTCCAAATTTAAGTAAAGGGTATAAATAGGTAATTTAGACACGTACTCCACAAACTATTGAACTTTAGATAAAGATAAATTAACTGAAAACAAGAAATTGTAATGAAGAAATACCTGAAAAAGGATAACTAAAATGACGAGCAATACCCCAATAACCATGGAGCTGCTATAGTAAAATGGCACCCAACTACTAAAAATTGGTGCGAACAGCAGTAGAACAAACCCCAAAGCAAGCATTATGACACGCCACTGATGAAACTCTGCAAAGATGGTTAATGCTCAAGGTCAGATGTCAAAATAAGAATAAAAAGAAATGCAAAACATCATGAACTTTAGCCACACGCGCAGGAGTGAGAGAGAGAGAGAGAGAGAGAGAGAGAGAGAGAGAGAAGAAGAAGAAGAAGAAAGAAAGAAAGAAAGAAAGAAAGAGAGAAGAAGTTTGACCTTCTTCAATGGACACAGACAGAGACCCAGACAATCCATCCATGAACTTCAAATCCACATATTTGTCCTCAAATGGTGACATGACAGCACTCCACTTCCCTTTTTGCACAGTTCCCCAGTCTTCCTTCACACATTGGCATAAGCCAAGAGAAGTGTTCCTGTAAAAAAGAGGTTATAATGAGATAACCTCTCTTGTTCCCTATGATCAACTTCAAGTTGAAGCATAGAGAGAGAGAGAGACAGGCTGCCATATTAAACTTCCATTAAAGGAATGTTATCAAGAAAAAAAAACCAAGGACAAAACAAAAAAATAGCTGAAAACAAAAGTTTTAAAATTTACCGATGAAAACAGATCCCAATTTTGCCATGATACCGCTCAGGAATTACACTTGATGGGGTCACAGTAACTTGAAGTGAATTGAAGTAACTCCTAATCTTCAACCTCGATATACCAGCTACTCGAACACGCGAACAAGATATAAGATCTTTATTGCCATGTAATGATGAATGGCCCACAAGAGGAGATGGGCTTACTTGCAGAACTGGGTGTTCCAGGTCAACATCTGTGATTTAAAACCATTAAGAGAATCAGAATTTTAAGGAATGGCAAACCAATCAATGAAAAGAGTTGCTTCAATAAATGCTTTCCCAAAACAACCAAAGAAACACATGATACAATGTACGAAAATCATCAAACAAAAATAAAAATCCAGATGCAATGTGAAGCAATAAATTGTTCACGTTCATTTATCCAATAAAGAACGTATATTCTAAGACTCATTCAAGTAAAAAATCCAAAATATAACCTTGAAGAAGAACTGATGATTTGAATTAGTTGAAGCAACCCATGACAAGAGTAACGTTTTAACCTCGTCAGACGGGATTGCATCCTTTGTTATTATAATCCCGAATAAGTTAACATGTTGAAAAACCCTTATAATTAATATGTTTAATATTATACAAATATACGATTCGTATTTACACTGTGAATCTCACAATGAACCGATTTGAATTCAATTTGATTCCCCTAACCCTGATAAAATAAACAATTCATGGTGCTCCAATACATTCAACTTGTGACTGTAACCGATTAAAATCTTTAATTTAAAATACTTTATACAAATAAATGCTCAAACTCGAAGTTAGAGAAACTAACAACATTAGCTTACTCCTCTTACTCTAGTGTGATTCACCAAAAGATAGGAGATAGCTTTAAAAAAAAAAAAAAAAAAAAAAGAGCATTCAACTTAAAAATTGTTGATATTGCAATATTACCCACTCATATTCAAGAAAACTCGAACAACGCAAGCAAATGGGATGGTTCTAAACCCAGAAAAATATCTACTCAAGGATTCCTAAAACTGAATAATTCGAACAAAAAACGTATAGAAATTAAGGGCTTTGGAGAAACATAGAACCAAAAAACTTATAGAACAAAAGTAAGTACCTTCGACGGGCGTGTGTTCGCTGGAACCGGAAATACAGAGTAGACACAATACGAGAAGAAACAGTAGAGAAGAAGAAGAAGAAGAAGAGGCCATAGATCTTCCTCGATGGAGATGTCTCGCTTAGCAAGTACCGTTTTTAAATGTTTTATACGCTACATTTTGCTTCGGCGGTAAGCATATTTTGGAAGGGCGAAGGTACGCTGATCCCGTGAAACGTGTCGCAGTCAGCTACGCAGCTTCCGAACACCTTTATAAACGTGTCGCAGTCATGATAATTATTTTAAATCCTAAAATAGCCCTGAAAGAATTTATATTTACATTTTAGACAAATTTTGGAGAAAACATGCTGTATGAAGTTTTTTTTTTTTTTTTTTTTTTTTTAAAGCAATTTTTTTACACTAAAAAAGCAATAACTTTCTGGAAAATGCAAAACCCTTTTTGATGTGAACAATTAAAAAGAAAAAAAACCCTCTTAAATAGTTTTTTTTTAAAGGTGACACATATCTGTTATTAATTTTCAACAATTTTATACTTGGGGTTGTTTGGCATTTATGATGGAATGAAATAGAATTAAAAATTATTTTATTTTCACGTTTAACTTCAGAAGGAAATGATTAAAATTAATTCTACGTCTACAACTTATCTCATTATTATCAGATAAAATAATATCTCAAGTCAAGTAGGAATTGTTTAATCTCATGTTATTCAATCTCATTATACTCTATTATATTCTTTATCTGTCAAATCCAATTTTATCTTATCCTATCCTATAAGAATAATCATATTCTATCCTACATAACAAATGCATCATAATATTATAAACCTAAAAAATTCTCAATTTTATCCCTTTTTAATAATAAAAATAAAACTTAGATCACGTCCAATTCAATTGCTTCTTTTAACTTAAAAATGGTGCATAATATTTAACATTCTGCTCCCATACCTTGTATGATTTGTCCATCTCACACGTTATTGTCACATGCTTGCATATTTGGACTTTTCATTTTCGTTTGGCCCACCTGGGTGGTGGACACTGTCACATTAATTCTTTTTTATTTTGATCCCAAATTGATGAGACTTCATGTGTACATTAACTTATGCACAAATAGATATCATGAAAGATAATAATAACGTCATGAAATAAATAAAATTCACTTTTATTAATTAATTCAAATAATTCAAAGGTATGTAGTCTTTTTTGTTACAGTGGCAATAACTTCAAAATTTAAAAAAATAACTTGGGTAAACATGTCCTGCAATTTTTAAAAAACTAATCTACTTGTTATCTATTAGAAAGGAAATGTGAGCTTACGCATCCAGTTGATCATTCTAAAAATTTAACTCATTATTTAAAAACAAATATAATATACATAACAAACACTTCAAAAGGTTAAGTTATATCAAACAGTTGTTTGTTTTCAGTTGACATTAAGACCGAAATAGAATATGCCATAATGTTTCATATTTAAGAGATGAGGTCAAATTTGGATCTTCAACTTATTATTGATAAAAAGGGGGTTAAATCCGAACCATCAATTCACATCCCAAAAATACTAGTTGGAACGCTTACGATGAAAATTATCCTCATGCCGGTATGTGATTATAATCATTATTTAATTTTTCATTAATAATAAACATTCATATGATAAATTTAACATGAACAATAGATAGCATGAATTCAAGGTAGGTATGTTATAGCACAGATCATATCAACATAAATCATGCATCATTAATCATATAACTCTAAGCACACATCTTTAATCAAGGCATGTATAATCATGACATATTTTTAAGCTAATCAAACATCAATGCACATCATATTTGAATCAAAATAACAAGGTAAAAGTTTAGAAATCACTTTCACCTTAATTAGCAACTCCTTCTGAATCTTCTATTGAATTTCCTTTAGCTCTTTTTAATTGCTGGCACAAAATTTGTGTAGCGTTTTGTTATTACTATTCCAATTGTTGTTTAAAACAACTAAAGAAAAAATAAAGATGTAAAAAAGGAGGCAAAGAAAGCAAGAAAGAACTTGTTTAGTTTTTGCTAAGGTGAAGAGAATGTGAGCCTAGATAGGGTTTATATAGAGTTCAAATGAGTGAGATTTGACAAGTTTGGGGTGTTCTCAGCATAGGAAACGTGCTAATTCTTCGATCTTGTGCATAGGAATTAATAAGTTAGGGTTATGGGACTTTCCAATTCATTTTGGGAATCTTTCTTGTGCACGATTTCAAATTTTTTGCCCTGTTACCGTAGTAACGGTTTAGATGATTTTTTTGCACAACCTTATTTTTTTTATTTTTTTTAGTTTTTACTACGTTACTACAGTAGTGATTTCACTGCCCCAATGAGGCAAAAATCTTTTTTTTTGTTCTATTTCTATTTTTTGTTTTGTTTCTATTTTTCATTTTTGGCTATCTTTCCCCTATGTTGAATTATACACAATTTGCA
Organism: Tinospora cordifolia; assembly: GCA_030144865.1. Classification (NCBI taxonomy): domain Eukaryota; kingdom Viridiplantae; phylum Streptophyta; class Magnoliopsida; order Ranunculales; family Menispermaceae; genus Tinospora; species Tinospora cordifolia. The sequence goes on from JAJIYU010000973.1 coordinate 11,327, forward strand.
CCCAAAAATTTTTCACTAAATTCACAAGAATCCATACTTCTCAATTTACTTTATTTAATTTTATTTACCGAAAATAGCTTTCTTCAAGATGAAAAGTCATCACTAAGATTCCAGTATGTAGTGTGTTGCCGCAGGATGTTGGACTAGTTGAGAAGTAGTGTACATTGCAAATAATAGTGAATTAATCCTTTGATTTGGGCAAGGCCTCGTTGACGTAAGTTTGTTGGGTGAACTACATAACCAACTTCTTTGTATCATTTCCTTTATACACTGATTTCTTTTATTGTTGCACAATATTATCTAAACTGCTTGCTATTTGATTGTAATGACTCTAATAATTGCCGATTAGAAAAGTGTACCAATTTTAAAAGAGGGTGGTGGTCTATGAACATCAAAATAAAGAGTAAAATATTAATCTTAACTTCTCTATGCTTCCTTCATCAAGTCCATTGTAATTAACCTAACAAAGTATTGATTTCAATAATTTATGATATGGAAAATCTTTTTTGTTTTCAACTTGTTGAAATTACAAAAAAAAAAAAAAAAATGATTGAGTTGATTACTAAATTCATGCTTTATGTATATTATTCCTATGTTTGCATGAAAAAACAGAAAAGAAATGTTTTTAATTTGGTAAGGCAATGGGCGATGAGCACCCAAAAAAATAAAAAGAAGGCAACCTATCAATGTGAAAAAAATCATGATACTTATGCTAGAGTTTTTATTATATATATTTTTCTAATAATCACTATGAAATTACTAACATTTATTCATGTGAACAGGACATTTATTTACGAAGAGTGATATTTTTTTTTATTAGCCGCTGACAGAAGCAGATAGCTTGATACAGGTGCATTTAGAAAAATTATTGGACATTACTCTTCGTAATGTCCAATTTTTAAAAATTGGGTATATTGGACATTATTGGAAATGAGATATATTCCGTCCATTATCCAAACAGTTAGAAAAATAAAATTATAAAGAACCAGGAAATGAGATATTTACGAGGTCCAGCGAAGAAGAAGAAGAAGAAGAAGAAGACGTGCAGCCACAACCAAAGCTTCGAAGTACAGTCCTCTAGTCGATTCCTTCTGTAAGAACGATATTTCTCTGCATTTCCAACTTTCAATCCGTTTTCTCCAATTCACAATCGTTCTTCAGTTCTTCTAGCAGGTTTAGATTCTGCTGTTCGCGTTCAATATTCGTTTTCTTGTGGAAATTCGAACTCGAAGCGGTAGTTCCTTTTTCAATTGATGGAAACTCTCGGGAGCTTTTCTTTTACGACATCGAACTTCAGATTTCGCGTGTGTCCCATAAATGGATCTATCAGCGACAAAATTCGGTTATTGGAGCGTAATAGGTCAAAGAATTTGTGTTTCTTGTGTAGAGGAAGAACATCTAGACGGGGAATTACTTGGAGGGATATCGATAGGTTTGCTTGTTTAAGTAGCAATAATGGAAACGATGAAGATGATAACATGTTGAAAGGCTCGAACTTGTCTGCTACTACTTCCGAAGAGCCTGAAGAGAGAAACGGAAATGAGTTAAAGTCAGATGACACTCCTGCTTCTGTGTCTTCCAGGGTAATTTTTAACTTGTACATTGTTGTTGCTGTGCTTGCTTGTGCGTTATATTATGACTCATGTTACAGATTGCATGATTTGGTTCTACTGGAATGAACTAAACTGGGTTCATGAAAGCTGAAAAGAAAGAAGGAAAAAGATGTTGTTTCTCTTACCTAATGCTCACAACTGGTGTGGCAATCTTGTTTTGTTTGACTGTAATAATACATGGAATTGTTCAAAAGCCAACTTACTAAAAAATGTGATGCTTTAGGGTCAATTTTTTTTTTCTTTCCATTTACATTGTTGAGGCTTCTTATTTTTCAGCCACCACCAACAATTTCACCTATGGGGCCTGCCTACAATAGTTTTCAAGTAGATTCGTTTAAGTTGATGGAACTTCTTGGGCCAGAAAAGGTTGATCCATCTGATGTAAAGCTGATCAAGGAAAAGCTCTTTGGGTATTCAACCTTTTGGGTAACCAAGGAAGAGCCATTTGGAGATCTTGGTGAGGGTATACTTTTCCTTGGAAATTTAAGGGGCAAGAGAGAGGATGTTTTTGCAAAACTCCAGCGCCAGCTAGTGGAAATAACAGGTAACAAATACAACCTGTTTATGGTGGAAGAGCCCAATTCAGAGGAGCCTGATCCACGTGGAGGTCCACGAGTGAGCTTTGGTTTGCTGCGGAAAGAAGTTTCAGAACCAGGACCTACTACACTTTGGCAATATGTGATTGCTCTCCTTCTATTCTTTCTTACGATTGGTTCCAGTGTGGAATTAGGTATTGCCTCTCAGGTATGCTTACATATTTCTATCAAAAATTGATTGTCATTCCTCTACCTGCAGTTTGTATCATGTATTACTTGGCTTATGCCGTGTTATAAACAGATGCTGGATCGTTTATGAAATATTATTCTTTCTTTTCCTCTTTTGTCAAACAGATCAATAGACTCCCACCAGAGATCGTGAAGTACTTCACAGATCCGAACGCTACTGAACCACCTGATATGCAGCTTTTGTTCCCATTTGTGGATTCTGCATTGCCACTTGCATATGGTGTCTTGGGGGTTCAACTATTTCATGTATCAACTTTTTGTTATATTTATTATATACCTTGTTACTTTTGGCAGCTGAGTAAAGATTTCCACTTCCTGACATGACACTGCAATTGATTTTAACATTGTCATTGTTTTAAGTTCAATAAAATAATATACTCAACCAATGGAATGTTACTTATCCAGGGCAAATATCCTGCTGGAGAATATTGACATGTTGATGTTGTTTTTATTGTTAAGCAGTTTGTCACCAATATAGTAGTTATAGTGCTTTACTTATGTTCGTTAGATCCATTACACTTGTTTTCCCCCCCAATACCTGAGTTTTTGCTCATTTTAACTTGTAGGAGGTTGGCCATTTTCTAGCTGCTTTTCCGAAGAAGGTGAAATTGGGCATTCCTTACTTTATTCCTAACATTACACTGGGCAGCTTTGGTGCCATCACTCAGGTGAGCAGCTTTTGTAGCCTCACGTGGAGAATGTTTTTTTTTTTTTTTTTTGGTGGTTAGGGATGGCCCTTGGTTACCTGAAGTTGGAATAGTTTTTATGCATATGTGTAAATGGCCTTTATTTTGGGTGAAGCTACAAATGAATGTAACATTAAGTGAATCTTAATGAGCATTATAGCTTATATGGTATTGAAATGGGGTTTGTCCTCCTATATTTAAATTGCCTTAATTTTGGATTTATAATAAATAAATGGCAAACCAGTGTAGTGGATCTTATTGGGCATTCAATTGTCTTGTTGGCAATGTCTGACTACCAATTTGGGTGCTTTTCAGTTGGAAATTTGAAATAATTACATAACAAACCACCTAATTTGAGTTACAATGGCTCTGATAGTTCTATCCTTCAACTTATTTTGAAAATTTCCATTTGTATTCCCTTTTTTAGGCTTCTCTCTGTAATACTTTACTTTTTCATTTTTTTCATATTAAAAAAATTGATTTAATTTCAACTTTCTTTCTAAGAAATTTATGGTTGTATTTTTTAATTTCTTTTTCAAGCATAAGAATTTGTTAAGGATTAATTCTCTTTTATTTAGGGTAATTATTGTTTTCTGTTAAAGATTCAAAGCATACAAAAATAGAGTTGGTTCAGCCTTTAAAGGCTTTTGATGAATAATTCTTATTGTTGCTTGTATCATAGCTTATCGTAAAAATGTTGAGAAAGTGAGGAAGACCTGACATCTTATTCTATCACCGTCTTAAACCTGAAATTTAGAAAGTTGCCAAATGATAGGCGTCTATTGATTAAAGGTATTAATGGCATTTGATAAATTAAAATACATTGCTCGTGTTCGAAAATTATTTATAACAGAAACTTCATAAATTAGGTGTTTCTTCATTTAAAGATAATATAAGTCTCATTTCTTTTTTTTTTTTAATTTTTTTAATTTTTTATTACCTCCACTTTTGATCTGCAGATGCAGACGAACTTTTTTGGCCCATGCTAAGTTTTCTTATTGTTTAACCTTCATGGCCTTTGCTAAGTTTGCTTTCTATGTCATTTAGATTGTTGAGTTGTTTATGCTTTAATGGAAACCCAATACAATACTGGTTTCCTGTTGTGTATCTTTCACTTACTAGTATTGCCAATGCCATATTAGTTCTATGGTAGTGCATGGCTGAAGAGGTATGATCTATTTAATTTGTTTTGTTTGAACAATACTTGAATATGCAGGTATGCTTTTTTGATTATAAGGTTGTATGTTTTATCTGTTTCCTATTCTTTTGACAACCCTTTATTTTATTTTTTTCTTTTTTGGTTCAGTAGTACTAACTTAAATCTTTTCATGTTAACGCTAATAGAGAACAAAGTAGAATTGGGAAGTATGGTCCACATATGCTACACTTACAGTTGCTCATTTATCACTGTTTAGTGCAGTTCAAATCTATTCTTCCTGACCGAAGAACTAAGGTTGACATCTCTCTTGCTGGTCCTTTTGCTGGTGCTGCACTTTCCTTCTCAATGTTTTGTGTTGGACTGTTGCTATCATTAAAGCCAGATGCCACTGCAGATCTGGTGCAGGTGCCTAGTATGCTGTTCCAAGGTTCCCTGCTCCTTGGACTTATCAGTAGATCCATCCTTGGCTATGCGTATGTCTCATTTCCTCGTATGTTTGTTTATAAATGAAATAATGAAATATATCATCACAACTATGAAGGGCGTAAAAGGCAGTCTTTACATAGCATAAGGGTAGATAGATTGCCATTGGATGTGGTGTGTATTTCCCTCGTAGGATTGAATGCTGCTCACGTGGTCCTTTCCCATTTTATGCTCTGCATTTGTATTACTTGCTACCTTAAGATAACCTTTAGCTAAGATTTTTAGGACTTAGGCCACTGGTCATGTTAAGTTGTATCTGAATGGCATTTAGGGCTTTCAGTTCTCATTTCTCTGGAGTCATCCCTGAGCAACAATAATGTTTTAACTTGCAATTTCTCCTAATTACATTTCTTAATAGTTTCTAATCTATGTCTTCCGCTTTTGCAATTACAAGTGACCTCTTTCTTAAAAATAATTAAATTGATTTTCTGGTATTAATTGGCAGATCAATGCATGCTGCAACCGTTTCAATCCACCCACTTGTAATAGCAGGCTGGTGAAGTATTGTGTTGTTTTGATATCTTAATATCTGTGCTGGTCTGTCCTGTGCTGTTCTCAATTGAGCTTGTGTTGTTTGTAGGTGTGGTTTGACAACATCAGCGTTTAATCTGCTTCCCCTGGGTTGCCTTGATGGTGGAAGAGCTGTTCAGGTATTCTTTCTCTGTTTTTTCCTCTTTCTTTTTTTAATGTCCTTGATCTCAATTCTTGAATTGATATTGACTGTGGAGGTGTTGAACACCACCTATGATGGGAATTGAACCATAATGTATCAGTGGCTGCTGCTAAAATAAACAAATGAGAAGTAGCTTGGGCACTGTTGTTGTAGATCTCTGTTCTAATTACGTCAGATCCATTTGCAAGTAGGTTGGTTCTTGGCTATATCTTATATGACTCTATGGACCTAACAGGTGGACCATGTAGTAAGGAAATACCAGTTGCTTGCTTTAGGCTCATTTGTTTGGGTGGAGAATTGATTCTTTTATCAATCTGTAAATAAGAGATCAATATATAAAAACTTATTTTGATATTTATTAGTGAAAATCATTTGAAAGATTTAAGTGCAGGACATGATAATTTGGTGGTAAGTGGTAAATAATGAAAACAATTATTTTTGTAGAATGAGCATGTTTCATGCAAAAAATTAGTTTATGGAAAGTGAAAATTGAAAACCCTTAGAACGAGATGCTATTCCTATTCTTGAAGAGCTAAGGGGATATTGTTGCAACCTTACCTCCATATTGGAGTGTTGTTGATGAAATTTCATAATAACATTATTGCAATAAAAGGAACGTTGATGATCGTAGGAAAAACATTTTAATACCTATGCATAAACAACAATGCTATATTGAAATTGTGCCAATTCTGATGGGATTGGATTGATGAGTCATATGATGAATTTGTGGGACAAAATAATGAATAGTTAATTTATAGCTGAAACCTTGGTGTCAAACAATCAATATGAATTTACTCTTGGAGATAAATAATGAAATTTATTTATTTACTAAAGAGACTGATGGAGAAATATGGGGAGAAGAAGAAAGAGCTTTCTATGGTCTTTATGATGTGTAGGAAGCTTATGGTAGGGGACCTAAGGAGAAAATTTGGGGGTGTTTTGGGGACAAAAGGAGTTACAAGTAAGTACATTGACCTAATAAACTAAATGCATGATGATGTGATATCAATTGTAAAAACAATTGAGGAGAAACTATTGAGTTCCCATTATATTAGGCTTACAATAAGGATTTTTCTTGAGCTATTTTTGCATTAGTTTTAGATGAATTGATTAAAGGCATTCAGTAAGATGGTCCATGGTGCATGTTATTTGTTGATGATATAGTGCTAACTGATGGAAATAAATATGGGCTAAATGTCAAACTGGAGGTTTTGAGAAATAATATGAAAATCTAAAGAGTGTAGTGTAAGAATTGCCCAAAACTAGGCAACCTTTCAACATGTGGGCGCTGTGTTAGTGCCGGTCTGTTTAAAAGGTTCCTAGTTCATTCATTTTTTTTCAAAGTTAAAAATCTGATGCCTAAAAATCCTTTAATCTCAAATACTTGCAAATGCTGTAGTTCCTGAAAAAATAATGTGGTTAAAAAAATTCTATAAGTATCACCTCTTCATCAAATAAAATAAAATAACAACCAAATTGCACAAGGGGTTTTAAACAACCCTTTCATGATGAAGGTGCACCAAAAAAAAGTTAGTCACGTGCTTAGCTAAAAGGTGCCACCCTTCTTATTACTATTAGTATTATTTTTTGAAACAATACATTCATTTCAATCAAGAATCAAAGATACGAGATTGGTGTATACTAGATCAAGATCAATTACAAAAACAAGGAGCTTTCTCCAAGGCTCCAACCAAAACACTAGATAATCTAAAATGAGGCAATATTAATCGATACCTTGAGCTATTGATTTTCATTTCTTGGGATAGCTTTGACCTCTAATCTTGGCCAAAATTGCTTTAAAGATTTGCAGTCTTTGATGATATCTCCTTTTTCAGCTAAAGATACTTCATTTCCTTTAATTGCCTTCATCACTTATTGTGAATCACCTTCCAAACAATCAATTTGAATGCTGATTTCTTTTCCAAAACAAAGATGATGCTTGGCTGCCAATGCTTTTGAGCAGTTAACAGAGAATGAGCTATTAAGCCTCTGAGATACAACAGTTACATCTCCATTAGAGTCTTTAATGACAACACCAACTCCAACTCCAATATGGCCTTGATTGTCATCAAGGCTTGCATTCGTACGATCCTTCCTAATGACAAACCTTGATATAAGATTACAGTCTCTTGCCTCATTTAGCATCCTCGCTAACACATCCACCACCAAGGTAAACAGAAGGGTCACCCTACTTGGACTTCCTCTCACTATAAACGTTCCCCATAGGCTGACCATTACCAAAAATAGAGTAAGACATAGATTACATGCGTCCCATTGTCCATTGCCTCCACCTATCGCTGAACCCTTTCGTTTTTCAGGATATCGTTAAGGAATCTCCAATCAACAATATTTTATGCTTTAGTGAAGTCTAACTGAGTTAAAGACAATACCCATTCTCCTCTTAGAGCTATATTCCACTAGTTCATTTGCAACCAACATTACATCACTGATTTGCCTTCCTAGAACAAATGCCATTTGGTTTTTAGAGATGGTCCTTGGAGAACATTTTTTTAATTTATTTGCCAACTTCTTCATAATGATCTTGTATAAGCTTGTTGTAAAGCTAATTGGCCTGAAATCCACCACCTTTCTAGATATAATCTTCTTGGGGATGAGACAATTGTAGGTCTCATGGTGCATCCATTGATGACCCCATTGTGGAAAATTCGACTACTACCTTCATGAGACTCATTTCAACAATGCTCAACTTCTTTAAAAGAATCCATTGTCATACCATTTAGTCTTGGAGCCTTAGACCCCTCTCAATCGAACTCCTCCTTATCAAAAGGGGCTTCAAGCTCATTCTTGCACGTCTCATTGATGGGTGCCATTCAATTCCTTCGCAACCCCAAGCCCTTCTCCCATGGGAGTAGTAAAGATTTAAAAAATATTCGACAATTTTGGTAACAAGTTTGTCCTCCTCCACAACAATAGCCATCCTTCTTCTTTAAGCTTGAAATGATATTAAGGGATATGCTTGTTCATCTTGTGAATAAATTTTGTGTTTGTATCCCCTTCCTTACAACATCATGATCTTAGATGTTGTTGAAATTAAAAATAAAGGTTAGAACTTTAAAAGAAATAAAAATTAAACAAATAGACAATGAGTCAATGATCATAAATAAAGATTATGGACAATCAAACAATTAATAGAAAATAAATATTACTGCATCAAATAAAAAAAAACCTAATAGTTATGTATCACTAGTCATTGGTCAAAAATGCTTGTTAAAGAACAAGAAATCACTAGTCAACATATAATAGTTACAATCATAGGAATTAGGTATTACAGTCAAACATTTAATAGATACTAATTAAAAGTCAAATCATCATATAAATTTTAGCAAAGACAAATAAAAACAAGTCACTAGTCACAAATTTGAAATAAAAATTAAATATCCAACTAATTTAAAAAAAAAAACATACGAAAAAACCCTAGGTCCCTAAGTAAAAAACTGGAGAAACAAGAAAAAAAAACTCCTCATAACAAGAAAAAGAACAAGCAACCAATAGAAAAACCTATACAAAGACTCAGGAAATGAAGATTAATGATTTCTCACAAAACCTATCCAAATCAACATAAAAAGTCCAAAATAATATAGAAAAGCATACCTAAAAAAGTAGAAGAAAATAACTGGGAGTTTTAACACAAGCATGATAATGGCAGGTTAGGGGAAGAAGAATTGAATTGAGAAGGGGCTTGGGTAGCTATGGGTCGAGTAGGATTCGACCTAACTTTTTTGATAGGGACTTGTGACCCAATTCGACTGGGTTGCATCACCCCTTGCATAATCCAAACAATCCAACCCCTTGTGAAATCTACCCAAATCAGAACGAAATATGTTGGCTCAAGCTAGGGGCAAGAAGATCTATACCAAGAAGGGGTTTGGCTGGTATTAGTTTAGGTTGGGTCGTACTTAAATTTTTGGTGGGGACCCATGACCTGACTCGACTAGGTTCAATCATCCCCTAGGCCCCTACATAATCCAAACAACATGTCGGGACCCTTTGCCAACCTCAAGGGTAGCTCGACTAACACTGTAATCCAACAAGCAATTTTTACACCTTGATTTGCTTCATTATAGTTAAAACTTTTCTCATTAAAAAACCAAATTGAAGTAAAAGTATTAATTCATTCAACAATTGAAACAATATAAGTGTTGTTGAAAATACAGTAGTAGGTTGACTATATTAGAGTTACAAAATATAGTAGGCTAGTATACAAAATGACCTAGTTATCCAATGAAAGTATAACAAAAAGAGAAAATACAATGAAAGCTTAAATAAAACTAATCATTTGCAATTTTATTTTCCTTGTTTGAACTTGACAAACTTGGGAAAAATAGAGTAAATTGTTAGCCTAGTACAACATAACTCAGTGAGTAATAATCTGCATTAACAATATATGCCCAAAATGTGTACGCCTGCAGATGTCAAAATGCTAATTAGACCTGCTCAACAGTCATAATAGTATAATATCGCGATGGAACCGAAATTCATGTAAATATCTCATACATCATATATAAAATCCACAATATCATACATGTCACAGTTACAACCATCCATGCTTGACGGACCCAAGACATCCTGAAAGTCTAAGACACAAATCAACAGACCTAGTGTTGCCTCGTAAATCTGAAGCTCAACAATCTTGCTCAATAAATTCAGCTAATCCTAAAATTCTGGAACATAAGCCATTAAATCCAATGCAGCATAAAAATCTAGAACTCAATAACTATGCTGAACAAATTTATGACATCTTGAAAGTCTGAGATACAAGCCAACGGACCCAGTGTAGCTTCAAAAATTTAGTGTTCAATATCAGTTCACAAGTTTAGGCAAAGTCTCGCAAACTCGGAGAATATCCACTTATGTCATGACATGATTTTCGAGAAAACAGTTCCAAAATCACCATTTTATGTAATTCAACATAATTTTGATGTAGAACATATAAAGAAAAATGGAACAAACTACTCACAATGTATGGAATTTGGGGTTTCTAGTTCATCACAAATCAAATGGTTTTCCTTCAGAGGCCAAGCAATTAGCCTACTTCCAATGTCTTGCTTCACCCTTGGGGCTCTGTTCTTTGAGATCTTTATGTTGTTCTCCTCTCTTTAATAACTTCTCTCAATCACTACCTTGAACTCAAACTCTTCTCTCTCACTTTCTTCCCTCAAACTCTACAACGATTGCTCAAGAGAATGCATAAAACTAAGAGGGATAAGACTTATTTATATAGAGGTTTTTGCTAAGTTTTTGCAACACCTCATCCTTCTTCATGCCACCTCATGCACACTTATTGTCTATTGACTCCTGGGTACTGTGAGCTGCCATCTTGTGTGCCCATGGTAGTTTGAGCTGCCACCTCATGCTTTACATATTGGCATCTCATGTTATAATTTGGCACCTTGTGCTCCATGTGTGAACACCTCGTAGTAGAAGTTAACACTGCGTGCTCCAATTTGATACCTCATGTTCTAATTTGACATGTTGTGCTCCATCTGTTAACACTTTATACTGCAAGGTGTTGCCTCATGGTTTCCATCGAGCTAGAGAATGAGACATTGTGATGATGTGGCAAGATCTTAGGTGTCTACTTGCGACATCACTCCCATCATTTTAAAAAAAATTTTTGCCCTTCTCTTTTCAATAATTTCTCAATTTGCCCATATTTTAAATTTCTCAAATATTTTGTTCAAAAATTCATATTTTTGTCACAAAATCAAGTTTATTGAATATCTCCTCAAAAAATTTTATTTATTTGATCAAGATATCGATATGTTAAAGCATGGTCGTTACACAACTTGACTCCTTGTCAAACCAACCTCGAGCAAACCCAAATATGTTAGTTCGAGTTCGGTTGGTTGTGTTTCTTTCACCCCTAACTTCGGGGTAGCTTGGCATTGAATAGGGTTCGACTTGCCTTAATGTGAATATATATTGTTTTCGTGCCTATTTATGGATTAATTACAAAAAGATGCCTCTTTATCAAATTTCAAATTGAAAGGGAAAGATAATAAAAGCAAAGAGATATTAATAAATGTTGTTATTTTATTAAAATTTTCTTTTTGGGTGTTTGTGTGGAGATCTTAGGCATGCACCTCACTTTCCACTAATCCCATGGGTTTGAACCACAACCCCAATAGTATTCTCAATGGTAGTGGATGAGGAATGAACAAGGTACTTATGTCCCAGGTCCTTGGTTCGAATCTCCGCGGAGGCGAAAGAAAACCCTTGGGGGTAGGGACAATACCTTTGAGTGAACACCTAGCCCAGAGTGCCCGCTGAGGGGATTCTGGGGGCCTAGTGAGGGGTCTTCACAGTATTAATTGCCAATAAATGGTAGGGGACAGTCCCAAGATTGAGACCTTTCCCTAAAGTGGACTTGGGTGCTTTATCTCTAACTATGTGTAATTTAAAACTTAACCTTGGTAGAGGGTGTGAAGGTAGTGAATTCATCTAATGAACCTCATGTCATTAGAAAATTAGTTAAGTAGAATTGTATGTGTACATACTACAGAGAGCTTGTAACTAGGATCTCTAGGATTATGTCGGTACACATGATTTTCTTATATGTATAAGCCTTACTTTGGACGGTTTCGGTTGTGTGTGGACTAAGTTTGGGCTACTTTCATGTTCCTAAAGGAATTAGCCATTATTTCATCTGTAGCATTGTCATTGACAGTATTGTACATGGCTTGAGTTTATGCTAGTTTTTATTCAACAAATCTTGGCACTTGTTCTATTGTAAATGGAACTACAAGTCCCAGTGGACAGTTAGCAAATCTAACTCTGATTCAGTTCAAACAACATGTAAATCATATGTATGTATCACACAAATTACATTCTCATCTTTTGTTAGAATCATGTTTCTGCTGAAGTGTTTCAAACAACATATTGCATTTAGATACTCAAGCTTATGTCACTGTTCCCATACCATATGCTATTTACTTTTAGTTTTTTGTCTTAGATTTACTCATGTTGATTAACGAACCCTGTTCTGACATGATTAATGGATCATGTTGCCAATTTAAATTTTGATGGTTAAGAAATTACTCTTGACTTCCAACATTAGTTGCTGATTTTACATATCACACTGAAAAATGTCTTTAGAAGCTTGCTCAAAAGCACTATTCAGACATTTTAAATTACTGCATGGGAAAGTAGAACTATTTGTGCCACAATGAACATTTTTCCAGTAAAAAGATTGAAGGTAGTGAACAGAGTTTTTACTAAATTGTAAGACTCCAACTTATTAATACTTGTACAAAACTAATCAGCAATCATATAGTATGCAAATGTGAGCCCATGAAGGTTCTTTTTAATTTTAAACTTTTGAATTCCTCACACCATGGGTTATAATATTTTGGGAATGTTTGTTGACAGGGCGCTTTCGGGAAAAATGCACTTATTGGATTTGGCTTGACAACATATACGTTGCTTGGATTAGGAGTGGTATGAATTCTCTCTCATTGACAAATTAACAATAGCTTACCTCAGGGTTCAGTAATTAAGCCAATTGCGTGTTGTTCCATTCTACCATTAATATGCTGAAAGCACCAAGTTCTAAAAAGCATATAAGAAATAATATTTAATTTTTATTTTTTATTTTTCAGTTTTGTCACTAGTCAAAAACTTTGAAATTGAGCCCATAACAAATTAAAAGAATAAGAAAGAAAAAAAAAACTTCTATTTTAATTCATGATTTGTCTTAATACTAGAAATCCAGAACTGTAGAAGGTTTAAGAAATTTGTATTAATGTGCATTATGTTATGGATGTTTGGTAGGTTGATTTCTTGTGTCAGTTTACTAGTGAAATCCTTGAAACTTCTTCCTGATGCAAGCCCCCTGTATATTTGAAATAGGCAGTCTTTGATGACATACCTAATGTTGTTCAGTCGCATACTTTTATTCATTTTACATGAAATTTAAAGTTCTTAATCTTGCTAGCCCTGTGGTATCACTTGCCCCCAACTCTTTGCAACAGCCACTCTTTTTTATTGGTGGGAACTGAGATTTTATTGCAAATCACACAAACACTGGTAACACAAGGGTGCCATACAAGTTACATTCCAGGGTGCATTATTGTCTAACATTTATTTCCTTTGTTATTTGTATGTACAAAAACACTTCTATAGAGAATTTGAGATGGAGCAATGCCGTCAAGTTACATACTTATTTATACTTAGGAAAGGAGTGATGTCGAGACCCCATTTCCATCTCAATGGGTGGCTCGATCGACAAAGTAACCCACCGAGTCGTCCATCATCCACCCTAACTCAATGAATTATTGTTAAGCCTATCAAAATCCATCTGCTACAAGCTATCAAATTCCATGCGGAACATAATATTTATAGATATTGTGTTGCCAGTTCAATTATGTACATTAATGAACTACAAAATAACATAATATATAACATTGCATTTACTTGAGTGTTCAAATTACATTTCCCCTAACTGCGAGTGTCTGTGATAGCAAAATCTCAATCTGGAAGTGTGCAAACTACCGGATAATGATGCCTTTTCCCTTATCCTGTGAAATGGATCTTGAGAGTAGTATAAAGAGTTGTGACCTTAACAATGCAACTCAGTGAGTAGCATAAACAATATAACAGATATTATGCATGTGTTCCTCAAGTACAATGTATGCATGTAATGACATGAATGTCAAACACATCATGTAAAGCATTGCTAGTAGTAATATTCTCAGGCAATATTTACTATTTCATATATTACATATCAGTGAAAAACTAGTTCAACAATAGACTCGCTATCGTGTCAATGGGCACATGGTGTTAGTCGAACAATTAGACCTGCTATCAATGCCAATGAACATGTGGTCTTGTTCAATCCTAAGGGAACTAATGCTTTACTGTACTCGGAAGATATTGATTATCACCTCGCTTGGAAATTTTTAGAGAACTTTTCATTCTGCAAGTCAATAAACTAGTACTAAGGAATGAAAATTCAACTTTGCCTCGAACTTCGCCCTTCAAAAATCAAAATTAATTTGAACTGCTCAAGAAATTCAAAAGAATTTCTGTAAAAATTCACGAACCTAGAGAAGTTCAAAAAGATATTGAAATGTTAAAATATTCTTGATTGCTATTAAAAATAATAAAAACAAACATAAATAAATATATTTACATATAAAAGTATAGATATAATGTTTTCAAATATGTATTTTAACATTAACAATGCTAAATGCACATCGTGCATGTGAACTTAAGACTCTTATAAAAAAATGAAAGAAAGATAAACCTATTGTCAAATTTTAATAGTCGCGCAAACATAAACCCTAGCTCGACGGGTTGTTGGTTCGCTTGTCGCTACAAGTACAAGTAACTTCAATCTTCTCTATTGACTGTAATAAAAACCCCTTATTTCTCTTTCTTTTCTCAATGCGTCTCCTCTTAGGCTCTCAATTTGTTCTTTACTTCTGTTTCTTCTTTCTACTTTCTCTCCTCACGGTGCACAAAAGTCTTTGTGCACCGTAGATATTCTTCCATAAAAATGTCATTTTTAGGCTTTTTTGTATTTTTTTATTACAAAAATTGTTGCAACTTTGATTTTGAGTGAACTTCACCAATTTTTTTTTTTTAAATAAAGATTTCAATGAAATTTTATAATTTTATAATTACATATGAATTTTGTATTTATTGTTCAAATTACCGAATTAATTTGGCTAATTTCACCGAAATTTGTTGAAGCTTCATAGCACGATCAAGTACTAGGCATTAGAAGACCCTCAAATCCCTTCTCTTATGGAATTCATAAAATAGTGATGTAAATAAACTATATTACATGCAAGTAATATACATTTAAAACAGAACAACTAGTACAATAAGGTGAAGTATTGGAAACAATACTTATAGTAAGGACGTTTTTCCTTGAGGATCTCCCATAACCTCAATTTATGTGCCTTGGGTACTAACCTGTATATTCGATATGCATTAATGTGGTTTAGTATGTGCATCCATTAATTTATACTTTCTTTCAACAGTTGAGCCTATGGACTATTTATACAATTAATTTTGGTCGATAATCAACTCTAGGTCAATCCATTGGTCAAACTTTGACCAATGCTGATGTGGACAGTTAAGTTGCTAATGTAGTTTACTCTGGTCAGACTATGGTCAAACTCAGTTAAATGAGGTCAAACTGATCAAAAGATTCAATATTCTCCAATTTCCCACATGTAGCTAATTTTTTTTTTTTTAAATTTCAGGTGTGCGTAATCTTTTTTTTCAAATTTTACTGTGATCAAACCATACATCGGATTGCTACGAAATTTGATTGATATCAACTTGACACATCAAATTATTCCAGAATTTTGAATTGCAATATTTAGGCATTATTTGATATGGTTTTACATCAATCAAAGTTCTGGTTCAGTCTGTACTTTTATCAGTGACAGTGTCTTAAAGATCCGACTGGTTACCCCACTTGAACACATCTAATTGACCTGAAATTCGGTATACAACCTCTTCTATATGCCAGAAACATGCCCACAAAGTTTCATAACAAATTGAGGTCTTTAATGTGATCAATTTAATGCTTCATCCGCTGTCTCAGTTTCAGTCTGGATATGGAGACAGTCACCAAGATATCCAACCAAGTTCCCTACCTAACCACATTCAATTGGGCCGAAATTTGGCATGCATAGTCTACACTAACCCAGAATAACCCAGAAATCTTTCCTCACATTTTCACAGCATATTAAGATTTTTAGCTTAGTTAATTAATTGCTCAAAGCTGCTGTTCATACATCCAACCATGCACAGATCTTAATACATCAAAGTTTCCATCCACCTTGTTATTCAAGTTACATTCCTTTTGTTCCCAACATGAACTATGTTACAGCTACGAGTTTCATGGAGTAATCTCAGCAATTACTACAAGTTTTCCCAATAATCATAAGCTAATCTTGTAGTATTTGGTAGCTTAAGTGAAATTGTAAAATTTCCTGCAAGTTCTCAGGCTGATAACAGCTTATATTCCATCCAATCCATGCCTTTCTTGTCTCTGTTACTGCAACCAATTCATCTCAAATTCATGTATATTGTCTCCTCTTTCAATTGCCTCTTTTATTACCTTCAATTGCCCTCTAAATCATAGTCTTCCCACTTCCCTTTTCTTTGCAACTTGAGATGAAAATGAAGAAGGGAAAAGATGATCGTATTCTAGAAATGGAAGAAGAAGAGGAGAATGACAAGCTGCATTTGATATTTTTATAGGTGCTTTTGTGTTTGCCTCATCATCCCAATTCCTACCACTTTTCTTCTCTTTTCTCTTGGAAGTAGACTCCTCGTGCTTGCTTTACCTTGTTACTTAATTTTCCTGGTCAACAAAGATAGAAAATCTTGTGAATTCATGCAGTAGTCATTGTCTTTGTCGGACCACTGTGGTAGTTGCGGCCGCTACTGCAGTAGTGGCACCTTTTTTTTTATGTAATTTCATTGCAACCCTTTTTATTTATTATTAATTAATGGATTTTCTAACGAAAATTCTTTTTAAGTATGTCAGTCACGCGCATAATAGATTCAAAACATTAGTCTAAAATACAAAGGCGGGTTGTGCAAAAGAAAGTTAATATTCTTTTCTCCATTAAAAAGTGGAGAAAAAATTGTTTCCCTTTATATAGTATGAAAAATTTGAAGTATGTAACTGAGCATGTAGGACCAGGGTCATGCACTTGATGGATGATGATTAGTATGAGAACCATGAAACACCTCCGAGGTTGATATATTTAGTTCCAAATTTCTCTTCTGACGTTTAAAAATATTTCCTTGATTCTATAAAGTACAGAACTTACAGCTGCTTGTGACTGTAGTTTTTGAATGTCATATTTTATTGAATTTATTTCAGACAATGCTTAGTCTAAATAAGGCAAATCACAAAGACGCCTTCTTACATTGACAATACTTACTGTAATTTCAATTCTGGTTTGAATTCATTGAAATCAAACATGAATTTCATCCTTTCAGCTAGGTGGACCATTATCACTTCCTTGGGGACTCTATGTGTTGATATGTCAGGTAAGAGTACTAAGATGATCAAGAAAAAAGATACCAGTCGTTTTCTTTCTTTTCTTTCTGTTGAAAGCTTAATGGTTTTTCATTTTAAAATTTTCTTTTTTCTCTTCCACATAATTCTGTAATTTTTCATGTTCAGAGGAATCCAGAAAAACCATGCTTGAATGATGTTTCTGAAGTAGGAACATGGAGGAGGACAATATTAATTGTTGCTATATTCCTTGTTGTGCTAACACTCATTCCCTTGTGGGATGAGCTTGCAGAGGAACTGGGCATTGGTCTTGTCACAACATTTTGATGTAGAGGCATTATGTTATATGTAGTTGAGGCATCCAATTCTATATTTACAGTCAAATTTTTTCAATGCATATCTTCATCTTTTCAATTCTATGTTATATGTATTTTAATTGTTATTAAGCTCCGCCCAGCTTGGCAAATAAAACGCAGAATTCCAAACTGCTACTGTTGGTGAAGATTATTATTATTTTAAAACCTTAGGGGTTGGACTCTTAAAAGCTTAGGTGTTAGTGGCTTAGTGTAAGGGGGTTAAGAGTCCCAAAGCCATCTCTGCTTAGTGAAAGGGACTCTTAAATATAGAATGATTCCATGCATGAAGGGTATGTTTTTACATGAAGGATATGTTTTTACATTTCTATTAATTGGTTACGCCTTTTTTTGTGCAAAAAGGCAAGATCTTTCATTTTTATGAATTTTTAGAAACTCAATTTTTTCTTTCTAGGTTTTTTGTTATTTAATTTAATTTACTTTTTTTGGGGAGTTGTATCTTATTTGTGGAATAAATAAAGAAAACACAAATGCACACTTCACAAGCCCTTTTTAGTGTCTTCTAAGCACAAACTGTCAACAGGGCTGAAGCCATCTAACGAGTCTATTGAATGGTATAAATGGCCGGTCACTGTAGCTTAGAGTATATGAAATGCAAGGAAATTATTGGGTCAATTAGGATCACATAAAACAAAACACAATTTGCCTATTTCAATATTAAATCTTCACAACAAACTAAATTCTCCTAATATTTTACAACAAACAGAAAATTTTAAAATTGTTATGAATCTGACTAGAATCAACTGAAAAATACAAGAAACTCTCAAGAGAAGAGGAGAAAGTACTTAAGAACATTAGAGAGAAGAGAAAATTTTAAAAGAATTATTTTCTTTGTAGATGATTTTTATGAGGTAGAAGACCTTTTTATATAGATTTTTAGAATGGGAAAATATATCAATTATAATGATAATATTTAAATAATCTCATTAATTTGGATATTGTAAGATTTAGAGGTTATAAAATACTAAATGTTAAGGGGTCACAATGACATTTAATATAATTATTTATAATATTTTTTCTTTAAATGCCTTAAATATGAGAATATGTCTCATTAAAACTTTATTAAATAAAATTCAGTGGGAGACAAAAAATTTAAAAGAAAAAAAAATATATTCTTATAGAGTCTTATAATATTGTTAGAACTGTCTCATTAAAAACCTTGTGAGGAAAACTTAGAGGGATGAAACTTTAGCTAAGGGAAAAAGAGTGTAGTGCACTAATCAATAATTCTTCTTTATTTTCTTCCAATTGATGATATCATTTAAGATCTTTGAGTCGACGAATCTTAATGTTATGAACAAACTTTTCAAAAAATATAGTCGGTAAAGCCTTTATAAATATATCTGCAAAATTTTCAGTTGAGCGAATTTGTTGAACTTCAATATCACTATTCATTTGAAGATTATGTGTGAAGAAGAACTTTAACAAAATACGTTTTGTTCTATCTCTTTTTATGTGTCCTCCTTTTAATTGCGCGATTCAAGCAACATTATCTTCATATAATATTGTTGGAACATCATTCTTAGAAGATAAACCACAAATCCCTACAACATGTTGAGTCATTGATCTTACTTAACATATTCTCGACTTGTCTCATGAATTGCTACTATTTTAGTATGATTTGATGATGTAGCAACTAATGTTTGTTTGGTAGATCTCCAAGATATAATAGTACTGCCATATTTGAATATATAGCCTGACTCAGATCTTGCTTTATGTGGGCTAAATAAATATCCAACATTCGCACAACAAGCTAATTGCTCTCGAGATTCATTTGAATAAAATAAATATAGATCAATTGTGCCTCGGAGATATCTGAATACATGTTTAACTCAATTCTAATGTTTTCTTGTAGGTGAAGAACTATACCTTGCTAATAAACTCACAAAAAAAAAAATGCTATATCAAGTGTTGTATTGTAACACTTCATATTTTATTTTGACATGTAAATTAAGTTAAATAAAAATAAATGTGCGTAAATATGTGTATTTGTACGAATTATGCGTGTACAAATGTATGATTATATATATGTATTAAAATATACGATACATGTATAAATTAATTAATTAAAATAGTATTAAAAATGATAATAATATTGTTTGTGTAAATAAAAAGGAAATAGATGAATTTTTAAAAATATTAAATAAATATAAAAATGTTTAGAAACAAGATTTAAATGTTTATTAAAATATTATTAAAGAAATAAAATAAATCACGTCGGCACAAGCGGAGAAAAAATCGAAAAAACAAAACAAATATTATGGAGCCTTTTTGAACTGATTTCGAAAAAAAAGGGGAATTGGTCAAAAATTTCTTTTATGAACAGTAATCACTATTCATCTGTGGGTACTGTTTATGTGTTACTATTAATCCCATTTTTAATCGTGAAACCAGAGGCAACCGAAATCAGAAATGAAAAAATTGTAGATCAGAGCATCCAATTTTGGTAACCGAAGATTCGATTTTTGCTCAGAGATAGTGAAAACGATCCAGATAAGATCTAGAGCAATCTTAAGTGTTTAAGGTAAGATGTTGATGCCTTAAAACTCGTTTAAATCAATTCTCATAGGGTAATAACATCGAAATCGCAAAACCAATCGACGATTTGGGGGGTTTTGATGCATGAAATGATCTGAAGCGAATTGAGTTCAGATTTTTTTTTTAAATTGATGAATTGGTGATTCTAAACTAAATTTTAGAAGTTTTGACTGTTTATTTGCAGTTTTTGACGGATCTATGAGTTTTTGACAGGATCTAGAGGTTTTGGAGGATGAAAATCCTTTGGGCAAGCATAAAACTCGATCCGCTTGATGTTTGAGGTAACAGTCAGAAGTAAAATTGTTCTATTCTGAATTTAGAAGAAAATGAATATAATTTTGTATGCTAATGTAGTGAAATGGAAAATTCAAATTTTTGGAGATCCTTTTTGTAAGAAATTTCATGTGGATGAGCTTTTGATGGTGTATAATCCTAATAAAAGTTTAATTGGAGGCCATAGAAATGTAGAGAACTAAAATCTATACACATCGACATCAAATTCGTGAATTTTTGATATCGAATGGATTTTTGGTAAATGATTGACCAATGAGATTATTGATGAAAACTTAGGAAATTAAAGAAAAATAGGATTGAGAAGCTTATTTATGTTATTTCCTGCTATAAAAATATGATATTTGAGCAGAAAATTAACGTTACAGGTTAATGGGAACCTAGATTTTTGGGAATAGATATTAGAAATTGGTTGGACAGTAATGTTGGTGAGTAATAACTATTTTTAATATTATGTGAATGGTGATATTATGTCAAGATCGGTGATTTTTAGGAAATAAGAACTTATGCAAATAAAAATATATATTATATATGAAATGATGGATTATATATTGCTGAATTTTATAGTAAATTTGGAAGTGGCTGATTATCATATCAGGAAGTGAGATATGTGCCCAACGGGATTAGTTGTTGGTATTCTGTGAATGTTTCTTTATCTTGGTTATTTATATGACATTGTAGATATAAAATGGATTTGAATGTAAGTATGCTATGTGTATTGACATATTTGCATTTGGGTTGAAATTTATGAAATTTTATTTACACGGCGGCGTGTTTTGGATTTTCAAGAGCATATCTAAAATGCGATATCATTTCGATGGACTGAGCCATGGGGAACAATACTTCTTATTTGATAGTCCATGTGAGACTGAACCCTGAGAAGTATTGACCTTTCTCAATGTGATCCTCGAAATGGTTGTGAAGTGGGTGATAACTAGAGATACAGTCTACTATTGTCCAGGCCAAACAAGAAGTGAGACTTACTCTACTAGTGAAAGATGTGGATGTGCATGTACTTTATTAAATGATGTATTGGAAATAGCATGATCATTATGTTGTATGCATATATATATGATTGGAATGTACATAATGAATTTAAATGTTTTATTTAATTTGATTTTCTACATGATTATTTAAATGCATCTAAATGCCATAGATAAAGATTATTCAATGGGCATCTTCTTGCTCACTTATTATCTTCAACATTTCAGGAACAGATAGAAAAGGAAAGAGGAAAGAGGAAAGAGGCCAGCGCGAAAAGAGTAGACAACTTTTTCGTTATTGTTGGGTGTGTAGGCCAAATTCTATTGTGAACTTTATTTTTGTATAATTATAATTATCACTATATGTGTAATATCATCTAGAGGAGTATGAATTTGTTTATACTAGGTATGAGTGTGAAATGATGTAGATTTTGAATTATACAATATGATTGAGGATAATATGTGGCATATTATCATCTATATGGACTATGGATTGAGAATATTATTTATTAGGTGACAATTTTTATTTGGGATAAGTCAAAGTTTTAGGAGAGACTTTGTCAAAATTTTTGCGTGAATATGAAGTAGTTTTTGAGACAATGAGGCTAACATAATATTATATACGTAGGTGTAGCGTATATCATATTATATGCCGGTCATGACGTCACTATTACGAAGTGGGTTGCGACATGTATAGTTAGCAAGATACATTAATGCATTAATATTAAGATATGGTATTTTAGGACCAAGTAGTTCTTTATCATCTTTTCGAGGCAAAAAATGATCTTTATTCACATAAAGTGAATGAACAATCGTTAGAGTACTCAGTGGATGAGCTTTATCCATAAAATCATTTCAAGATCTTTTCTGTATAAGTTGATCGATGAATATGGATTCTACTTGATAAATGCTCGATCTGAAAGTCGAGACAAAACTTAGTTTTACCAAGATCTTTTATTTTAAATTCTTTCTTTAGATAATCTGTTACTTTTGAAAATTCTTCACAACTCTCAATAATGTTCAAATCATTAACATATACAACAATTATAACAAATATGGATCTAGTTTTCTTGATAAAAATACATGAACAAATTGGATCTAGTTTTCTTGATAAAAATACATGAACAAATTGGATCATTCTTATAACCTTTTTTAGTCAATATTCACTGAGACGTTTATACCACATTCATCCTGATTGTTTTAGTTTATACAAAGATCTTTATAACTTTATTAAATAAATTCTTTAAGAATTTGAGTTAGATGCTGTAGGCATCTGAAATCCTTGTGAGATTTTTATATAAATATTACTATAAAGATATCCATATAAGTAGGTTGTTACTAAATCTATTAGATGTATTTCAAGTTTTTCTAAGACTGCCAGACTAATAAGATATCTAAATGTAATTGCATCTATCATATGAGAGTATGTCTCCTCATAATTAATACCTATTCTGTATGTAAAACTTTGCGCAATAAGTTACACTTTATATCTCATGACTTCATTATTCTTATTTTATTTTTGCACAAAAACCCAATTATATCCTATGAGGGTCACACCTTTAGGTATTTGGACTACAGGTCCAAAAATATTACGTTTTGCGAGTGAGTTTAACTCTGCTTGGATTGTATTTTTTCATCTTTGCCTTTTACGACATTCTTCGATAGATTTAGGTTCAAGATTCTCGCATTCATTCGAAACATCAAGCGCCACTTTATACACAAATACATCATTAACAACCTCTGACGACCCATATTTTTGACATCGGATTGACGGATCCAACATATATGTATTCTATGTATTTTCTAAAATTTTAATGAGAAAATACAAAATTTTTCCCAATTTTAAATTAATTATTAAAGAAAATAAAAATAATTTGAAAAAAATATAATTTTAAGGAGAAAATACATGAAAATGTTACAAAATATGTTTTCTTAAGAAAAATAACCTTTCAGATTGATTTATGAATTTTTGGAATAATCATGAAATTTTTAGAATGATAAATGAAATTTTTGGGAGAAAAATGTGATTTTTGAAAAAATTATTCAATTTTTGGAGAAAATAATTAAAAAATGATGAAATGGTGTATAATGGTGGTATTTTGATGGAAAAGGATGAATTAGTAAAATTTATAATTTTAGAAACAAAAAATGCAAAATTTTGATATAAAATACATACATACACACACACACACACACACACACACACACACATATATATATATAGTTATATGTATATGTATACAAGAAAAAAGAAAATAAAACAAAAAAAAAAAAATTCGGACCAGCGCACGGGCCGTTGGCCCGCCTGCCCTTGCAGGCCTAGCATGGGCCGGCCCATGCGCCAGATAGGGTCCAGCCCCCCTTGTTTTTGTTCTCTTGTGCAATTTTTTACCAAATTTTGACGAATTTGGCTGATTTTTGGGTGATTTTCCAGCAAAAAAAACCATGGGAGCTCATGATTTATAATCCGTGATTTTGTCATCACTTCATGGCCTCCATTGTGGCCAATGAATGTTGCCAATTGGGCATCAAGCATGTGAGGTTGAGTGCCACCTGAGTAGCCACATGTCACCCTCATCTTTGCCAAGCAAGCAACGCCATGTAACAAAGTGACTTCTTTGAGCTCAAAGTCCATAAATTCCATATTTCTGTAGCAAACGTCTCCAACTTAGAACTTCCTCAATTTTCAACCAAATCCAGCAAACTATAGCTTGATTTGAAGCTTGTGCCACCGCCTACAAATTTCTACAAGTGGTTTGCTCAGTCTTGGAGCCGTCTGAAGCAGAAATCATCAATAAGAGGTGCTGTCCACATTGTTCAAACTCAAAAAAACCAAAAAATGTGTGCTGGAACCACCTTTGGGGCTTTGGACCTTGACCATTTCTAGTTCCTTTTTGGAAGTAAAACTGTTCACTCTCTTCATTTTCATATGTACTTTGATCTCCAAGAGTTTGAGAGCGAAAAATAGGGCTTTGTACATGATTTTCGGACCCTTGAGGTTGATTACTTACTCACTGTTATAGCTGTGTAACAGAGACAGTTGGAACAACCTTGGGAAAACTCACTTTTGAACCACTCTAGGCACATCCCTGAGGTAAAAATCCATCATTCTACTGCTTATCATGAGTGTTCAAGTGTCCAAGTGGTAGAAACCAGAAATTGAAACGTTTAATGTGTTTTATAAGTCACTGTTGCTAACTGTTAGACATACTGTTGCAACAGTGCCGACAGAAACAGTTTGGGACCAGAATATGAGCTATATTTGGGACACCTAAAGGCACCCTTTTGGGCTGGAACCAGAGGTATCGTAGACCCTATAGTAGAGACTCTAGAAGGGTATAAAGACTTGACCTTGAACTCTTGTGGATGTGTCTTGTTATACTTGCAAATATGCCATGATTGTAGGGTGCTAGAATAGATTTTTTGTGTTCCTTAGAATATAACAAAATATTGATGGGATGATAGACATGCTTTTGATGTTGCATGTTACTGATTCGAAGTGTTTGTGATTAATGGGTGTGCTATGATCCACATACTATAAGTAGACACAAGAAATGTCTCATGAAATGGTAGTTTAATGAGGGAGAAGAACACTAGAAAGATAGTAGAATCTATAAACCCAGAAATTTTCTACAATCTGGCTGAAATTTCTGAGATGACATTAACTGAACAAACCTTGGTAGATCGAGCTGAAATTTGGTGGAGAGACCCTTAGATATGTCTAGAAGTTTTCTATCAAATTTCACGACATTCTGATGTGTGTAGGTAGGTCAATTAAGGCAAACAGTTACTACCTGTCGCAGGGTATACGAGATCTTTGTAGTTTCTGTTATCATACTTAGAAACCCTAATAAAGGAGGTCCAAAAATTGTGATTTAAAATTTTGGAAAACTTTAGGAAGTTTAAAACAGTTCTACAAAGTTTGGGACAAATCTGATGAACGGATTGCCCGCAAAAAAATTGGGAAAATGATTGCGCAGATAGGGCCATAGGCTAAGGTTGTGCCTAAGTGATGAGAATTGGGAATATTGATCCTTTTTGGCCCAATTGACTCCATGAAGATCAGAATTGACCCTGTGTGGCTCTGTTGACCAGCTTGTCCAGCAAATGATAAGTTGAATAGGGTTGACCAAGATTGACCGAGGTTAATCAAATTGACTTAGTAACTAAAGTAAGGTGAACGAACATAGGGGGACTATTCTTGACTAGGTCAAGTTATTGATTAACCAATGATGTAGAGTTAGAGTGAGACAAGTCCCATGTTAATGTTAAGAAGTTACGTCAATTTCGCAGGACCAAGTGCTAGGGGGACGCGACCGGTCGTGAAAGGAGCGCCGGGAGCAGAGCATTCCTGTGAGTAGTGTTTTCTAACTCATTTCTTAGAGCTTGTTATTCTGCACATTATGAAAATGAGATTACATATTGTGATGAATCTGCATCCTTTTAAATGAGTTTTAAATGAAAAGTATACCAAGTCTTGAGGTTCGAGAGTACAAGGTTAGGATGAGTTGTGTCGATCTCTCATACGACCTCGAGAGGTGACCACTTAGAACAGGTGCCCGCCGAGGGGGTTCTGTGGGCCTACGATGATGGCAATGACAATAAGATCTAATTGGGCCGTCACAATAAGGCAACAACAATAAGTCCTGGTTGGTCGTTACGATGATGGCAATGACAATAAGACCTAATCGAAGTCGACACGATGCGCCTAATTGTCTGTAGCCTGCTCGAGTGATTTTTAGTTGCATCGGAGAGCTTGCGCGCCTCGACGAATGTTTTCATTATTTAACTATTTTTGAATGAAGGTGCATGACTGCATTATGGATTTAAATTGTGTTTACTGTTGCATTCACTTGCATAATACTATTGCTCATGCATTCATGGCACATGTTGTAATTGTGGAATACTTGTTTTAAGTTTGAATTAGACTGCATTATTCACTGAGCCGCCATGGACAATTAGGTTCACTACTCTAACTTTTCAGGTTCTTCAGCAGCGGATAAGGGCAAGGGAGTAGTCATTGCGTAGAGCTACCTTCTCTTACTCTTATTGGTAGGTTTTCTTTGTATTTCTTTTTCTATTTTGTGTTTTAAGGGGTAGAACCATATATAGGAGTGAGGAAAGCTTGTATGTAATGGATAGTCACTCCCGTTGCTACACATGTTATAATGACCCGTTTTGGATAAATATCAAGTTCTTATTGGTATTCGTGTGTTAAATTTCTTCTGCATTCCTTATGATTACTCTGAAAGTGTATGATGTGGTGTTGTATGTTGAAGCTTAACAGTGTCTTGGCAAGCTCAGCTTGCGGCGGGTTTGTTGGGACAGTGTGCCAGTTAGTTCGTCCTTCATCCTAGGGAAGGGATCTTGACACAACCTTTTCTGTTCGATTCCATCTCATCTCTGAAGTGACATAGCTAATTGAGATTTCTTCATTATTTTTAGGTGTAAGTATCTCTTTTAGGGTTTTATTATTAGTTACATCACTAATCTCTTCAGAAGTATATACCTCATCTATTGGGATATTCTTATCAATTACTCTTTTTTTATCTTTGAAACCTATTGGTCTACTATGCTTCAAGCGTGCCTTAGATTCATTTGCAATAAGTTGTCCTTTAGGAAATTCAATATAAGTTGGAGCATTGACAATTGGTATATGTGATTTAGTCACTCTTTTAAGGTTAGTGAATGCATTTGATAATCTAATTGCAATATTTTGGAAATGAATTAGCCTTTGAACTTCACATTCACATTGCTTTGCTCGAGGATCAAATTGGGATAATTATAAAACATTCCAATTAATTTTTTTTCCAGCAGTTAATTTTCTTCCCTTAATGTTGGAAAAACTGTCTCATCAAAATAACAGTCAGCAAACTGTGCTGTAAAAATATCTCTAGTCACTTGTTCAAGATACTTAATTATCGATGGAGAATTATATCCAACATATATACCTAATCTCCTTGAAGACTCATCTTGGTGTGTTGTGGTGGAGCAATCAAAATATATATTGCACATCCAAAAATTCTTAGATGAAAAATATTTCGCTCCTGAGCATAAACCAATTGCAAAAGAGAATTTATGATAATTTGTTGGCCTAATGTAGTTGCTGCATGAAAAATAACATGTCCCTGTACAGAAATAGAGAGTTTTGCTCTTGTAATCAATGGTTAGCTATTAATTGGAGGCACCTAATAAATGATTCTGCTTAACTATTTGGTGTATGAACATAAACAACATGTTGCTCAACAACAATCCCAATTGACATGCAATAATCATTGAAAGCTTGAGATGTAAACTCACTAGCATTATTAAGATATATTTTCTTGATTAGATAATTTGAAAATTGAGCTCTTAACCATATTATTTGAGCAAGAAATCTCGTAATCGCTAGGTTATGAGTTGATAATAAAGACACATGTGACCATCTTGTAGATGATTCAATTAAGACCATAAAATATCTAAATGGTCCTCACGGTGGGTGAATGGACCCATATATGTCACCTTGTATAGCTTCCAAAAATGTAGGAGACTCAATTCTAACATTAGTTGGTGATGGTCTAATGATGAACTTTCCTTGAAAGCATGCAACGCATAAGAATTCACTAGAGTTAAAAATCTTTTAATTCTTAAGAAAATATTTATGTGAATTCTCAATGATATTTCGCATCATTATAGAACCGAGATGTCCAAGCCAGTCACGCCAAATATTAAAAATATTTACATCAGTAAACTTTTGGTTTACTGTAATATTTATCTTAATTGTTATTGTATTCGTATAGTATAAACTAAAAGAAAAAGTGAGTATTTTTCTAAGACATATTTCCTACTTGATACTATATTTATAATATGAAAGTATTAAATATTTTCTTTATTAATTGCCTCGATATGGTATCCATTTTTTTAATATATTTGAAAATTAACAAGTTTTTTTATGACCTAATAGAGAGTAGTTTATTGTTTATAATAATTTTTGTTCCTTTAGGTAATAATAAATTAGCTCTTCTAGAGCCTTCAATAAGTTTTGCACTATCAGATATTGTGCTAAAGTTAGCTTTTTGCATAAGCATATGGGAAAAATATTTTTTATTTATAAGTATGGTATGTATTGTAGCCCTGTCTATAAGACAAATATTTTTCATCTTTGATCTTGACTTTAGCTAAAATTTGATCATAAACATCTATATTTTGTTCATTAAAATAAAATAAATATCCGTAAGAAATAATATATATATATGTATGCAAGAAAATATACTAAATTAAACACAAAAAAACATATATTGAAAACAAACATACAAAAAGCAACACACATAATCAAACGAAAATAAAAGCTCAAAAATCCATCTTCATTCAGTCAATCCTCCTTATGAGTTTTCAAAGAAATTTGT
Source organism: Tinospora cordifolia (assembly GCA_030144865.1). NCBI lineage: Eukaryota > Viridiplantae > Streptophyta > Magnoliopsida > Ranunculales > Menispermaceae > Tinospora > Tinospora cordifolia. The sequence continues at coordinate 40,307 of JAJIYU010000973.1, forward strand.
TACATTTAAATGTGTTATGTAAGATGACTTTGGTTAATTTTATCATCTTAGAAAATAACATTTATCTCTATATTTTTTTCTTTTCTTTTTGTTGGGACTCCTTCCCTAGGGTGAAGGGTGAACCGATCGACACAGTGTCTCAACAAAACCCGTTTGCAAGCCGAGCTTGCCAAGACACTGTTAAGTCTCAACATACAACACCACATCACATACTATCAGAGTAATCATAAGTATTGCAGAAGAGATCTAACATATGAACACCAATAAGAACTTCATATTTTCAAAACGAGTCATTACACATGTGTAGCAACGGGAGAGACTATTCATTATATATAGACTATCCTCACCCCTATAAATGGTTCTACCTCTCAAAACATAATAACAGAAAGGAAAATACAAGAAGTCCTACCCAAAAGAGTAAGAGAGGGCAGTCTTATGCGATGACCACTCCCTTGCCCTAATCCGTGGCTGAAGAACCTGAAATGTTAGAGTAGTGAGCCTAATTGTCCATGGCGGCTCAGTGAGTAATGCAGTCTAATTCAAACTTAAAACAAGTATTCTATAGTTAAAACATATGCCATGGATGCATGAACAATAGCATTATGCAAGTGAATGCAACAGTGAGCATAATTCAAAATCATAATGCAGTCGTGCACCTTTGTTAAAAACAGTTAAACAATGAAAACATTCGCCGAGGCTCGCAAGCTCTCCGAAGCGATTAAAAACACTCGAGCGGGAGAAACCGACGGTTAGGTGTAGAGGTGACGACCCAAATCTGGGCCCACAGAACCCCCCTTAGGGCACTCTGTGCTAGGTGGTCACTCGATGCTCTATGGGAGCCCAATCAATACATGAGCGAGTTGCAGATCGTTAAGCATATCGTGACGACCCGACTAGGACTTATTGCCGTTGCCATCATCGTAGCCCCACAGAACCCCTCAATAGGCACTCTATGTTAGGTGGTCACTATCAGGGTTACAACTCATCCTAATTGCTCCACTGCATCCAATACCCTAACCCACTCCCAGACCTCGACATTCGGTGCACTTTTCATTTAAAACTCATTCAAAAGATGCAAGTTCATCACAATATGCAATACCATTTTCACAATGCACAAAATAACAAGCTCTAAGAAATGAGTTAGAAAACACTACTCACAGGGATGCTCCGCTACCGGCGCTCCTCTCGCGACCGGTCGCGTCCTGCTAGCACTGGGTCCTGCGAAATC
>JAJIYU010000974.1:0-40979 GCA_030144865.1 Tinospora cordifolia
GGTCGTCGCCATTTGGGTCCTGCCTCGGGCCAGCCTCCGATGATATTTGCATTTTATTACATGTTAGTAGTAGTGTTTGTAAAATTTTTCTTTTAAAATTATCTTTTTCTTTCTGTAATTATTTGATCCTATGTTCAACACTTTTTAATTGTCATCCAACACCAAATCCCAAAAATGAAGGGTGAATGCTGATGTTACACGTGTCATTCACTGATAAAGAGCCGCATGCATGCTTCATTTCAGTAGTCAAAACCAGTTCACCCTTCACACACACGTTGCGCTCTTATCTGCAACGATACAACAGAACAGATTGGCTATGGCGGCCTTTTCATGCAGTTCCTGCAACTATTCCTTCTCACCCATTTCACCATTTTCACATACCCACAAGAGAAAACAGGCTCGAATTGGTTTGAATATTAGAGCTGCAAGTTCTGATGAATCAGAGAAAGATAACAAGGCAAGCAGTACTGAAGAATCTGCCAAGAATACTACTACTACTACAACTACTCAGTCTTCTTCTTCTACTGTAAGGTTGCCTAAGAAGCCTGTATATTCCAGTAAGTTCCATCTGAACTCTTCAGTTTGGCTGATCGTGCTTTCTAGTAACTCGGATTTAAAGCTTTTGATGTGTTTTTAATGTATACCCGCCAACTTGAACTTGCAGTGAAGAAAGGCCAGATTGTGAGAGTGGATAAGGAGAAATATCTCAATAGCATTAATGTGAGTTGTGATGATAATTTCAAGTTCGTGTCCTGTCTCCCCGTTATTAATTAGTAGGTTATACTAAGAAAAACTAGTTTCTAACGACCATAGTAGTCAGAATGGAGATCCAATTCACTGAATCGTACAGTTCACGAAATGATTCACCTCAAAGCGATTCGAATTGGATTGATGAATAGCTAAATCTGTGAATCGTTAAGTGAATTTTTCGAATAGGAAGTGAATCCCTAGATAAATCACGGAGAATTGATCTGAATTGCGAATTTGCTAAAAACAGTAAAGTTATATTTCCCTAGATATACTTAGTATGTACAATTGTATGATTCGTATATGTCATTAAATCCTATGATTCACCGATTTGAATCACCATTGGATCCATCAAGCTTCAAAAAGATTCGCAATTTTCACTACCATGTTGTAACCCTTTTGATCTGTTCCATTACATACAGAACATGAAGTAATTTGCATAAGATGCGGGCAAACTAGCTGGACTTTGAGAATACAACTTAAAGTTGATTGAGATTTTTTTTTTTTTTTTGTAAGGAAGAATAATCGCAAATGCTTATCTTGGGTAGTAATGTCAAGTACTAGAAGAAATAATGATAAATTTATTGTATTTAAGATGTTAATCTAGGGATTAGGCTTAACGTTTGATTTGATCAGATTCTGTGCAATGCATGCAGAAATGGTATAAGGACTGATCTTGTGCTCTGAATTTCATTTCAGTATTTATCAGTAGGGCACCCACCTTATTACAAAGGTCTGGACTACATTTATGAAGATCGTGGGGAGGTGACGTACAAACTTTTGAAGCAAGAATTCTTTCTAACACATGAGAATCTGCCATTCATTTTCTTCATGGCTCTTTTTTTTTTTTTTTTGACTTTGAGTAGGCCCCTTTTTGCAGCTCTTGTTGTATCAATCTCTATTACTGATTGATATTGGAATTTTGTTTTCTCAAGTGAGGCTTTCATTCTTCATTGTTGTCATACTGTTAGGTCTTGGACATTCGAATCTTTGAGACTGGAGAATATGCACTTGTAAGTTACTTTATTCTTTTTCATTCTCTTGATCTTTCAACAGGGCTTGTTTCGTTGAGCTTTTGCTTTGCTTTTGAAGCAAAGGGGGTCATGCAAAACTTTTGCAATATCTGCTTCTTATCAAAACTGCGGGGAAAAAACAGTTTTCTGGTTTTGGAGAAGCTAGGCAAGACGAGCTTTTTCAAAAAGCATTTTCTCAAAAAGGCACTTTTGCCAACAAGCTGTACCAAATAGGCCCGATATCTGAGGCATTTGGTGAGAAACTTAATGGTCAAATTGCTGGATGCTAGTGTAATAAACAAGACATCTCGTCAAATCTGCTGGGATGTGATGTTACATTTGAATAATAAATTTCAAAAAGAGTTCATTTTAATGCCATCACCATATTGTCAAATTTTGAATTTTTATTGTATGATAACTGTTTCAACAGATTGCCTGGGTTGGCATTCCGACTGCACCAGCTTGGCTCCCAACAGATATGCTTATCAAGGTGCCTAACTTTCGACGATTTTTATGTTCTTTTGTATGTTTTATTGTATCAGCCTATTTCACTTTAGTTCAAAGTAAAGAACTCCATGCTGATCATATGATTGATATGTTCATAAACATCGATTATCATAGATTTCATACCCTCTTGCAAGTTTCAACATCCAGCCACCACTTTTGACGACATGAATATTTTTCAGTTATTATTTGAATGCAATGGAAATATATGTACCCATGTCATCCATCACTAGATCTACCCTCTTGCACTTGTAAATATGAATAAATTATGCTGTAGTCTAGTCTTCCAACTGAAAAGAGTGTAACATTAGGCTCCAGATATTCCATCCGTTTTTACATCAAACATTATAGACTTTTCATTTTTTTTCTTTTCTTTTGGTTCTACACGAAAGGTTCTGCAGTGATGGGCAGGATTTGATGGTGAAACAAGAAGTGTTTTTAGTGTCCTATATTTCATCCCTGGCGTAGTTTTCTAATCAGTTGAGCTTACTAGATAACTGTTTCATCATTTTTAAACACGTTTAGTTACTTGTGCACCTTGCCATCTCTGGCAATTGATATTTTTCTTTCAGTATTATTACCTTTCTGTGAGTTTTGGAAGGTTTCATTTGTGAACTTTGTTCATCTGCAGTCAGACAAGCTTGACTACGAGAGAATGTAAACATAAGGTTCTAAGCCAACTAGCACTTGGCAGATGCACTTGAGCTCATCAAGCTATATAACTTGTATATCCTTGTCACTGTTTATCATGTTTCAACTTCTTCATCGGCTACATCTACATATATTGGTCAAATAACCTTGTTTTATTAGTATGCTTCTTCTGTTGACAGCGCATATGTATCATTTGTAATGCCATACTCTGTATTTGTTATTTCAAAAGTCTATGTAACAGGTTGATGTATACAATTACAAGTACTTTGGCAGGATTTTTGGTTATTGACTTAACATTATTATGTTATAGTTTTTGTCCCAATGAATTATAATTAGCATTCATCTGTTTAGATTTTATAATAAGATTTTCCGTCACTGTCATAGAATCTTGAAAGAGAAATGGTTTGAGATAATGCTAACACAGTTTCCATTAACTTCATTTCCTGAATATCTGCAAGTATTTCACGTAATGAGTTTCTCAACAAGCAATCTCTGCCTAATTGGTGATATGATGGGTAGCAGTTCTCCATACTTTCAATGTTACAGAGGAATTAGAAAATTAAATGCATAAAAATGTACAGATCCAGTGGGCATTTGATTTCTGTTGTTTGTAGAAAAATCGTAAAATTGTTAGTCTTTGAATTTTAATCAGCCAATTTCACCAGTTCTAGCTCTTATCATAGCCATTGCTTTAAGAGATATCTTGCGGTTCAGCTCTAGATAATCTCTGATTGATACCGGAAAATCCAAAAATGTCACTTATTTTCGAAGGAGTATCTGGTGTATCCAACCCGTCTCCAAAGACATTGTCTCCGACATATTGCTGCATCACCAGCACTGATATGGATAACGCGAAATCTGGAGATGCTAAAATGTCTCCAATCGTTCCCAGCTCCGGGCACTCGCTCCAATCATTTAGCCCAGCTGTAAGTGGCGATGGCATGTTTTGGCCTCTTCCAACAATGTACAGGTCATGAATATTTTCAATGGGTCTAATGGCTGCTAAGGTTTCTTCTCCATTGTTCACCACCTTTTCAACATAGATAACTGCTTCATTGTCTCTATTTTCTGATCTGAATTCATTTAGTAGTTCATCATCTAACTGCTTTGATTTTTCTATATCAGTGATCACAGTCAAGCCCTTCTGCGCAGTGTTACTGCTGGGATGGAAGGATGATTCTAAAATATGTTCTCCTGGAATAAATCTTATTACAGTTAGAACAGTCCCAGGATGATGAACCATCCTCCTTGCAAATGAAATTGCTTCCCTATCATCTGCGCCACCAAAGAAAAGTACTATAACTTGGTATGAAGCATTTTTTGCAGAAATTCTTGTCAATCCTCCAAGGCCACGATCAACAAGGATGCCCACAGAACAAGGAGCATTGGCCAAGACATTCTGGTTGATTGTTCGAAATGCTGGGTTCGTTGCTTCCATCCCGCCATCAACAGTTTGTTGCTTATGAAAAGGAAGTAAGATGAAGGCTATCTGTTTATCCTCGGCAAGATTGCAGATGTCATCGTGCATGGTTGCATACGGGGAGATGACAGTGAGAGGTTGAATGGAAACTCCATTGACATGTTGTTCAAAGTTTTCAAAGGCATGGACGATGTGATCTGATTGAGCTTGGGTGCGGGTTTGGGCAGGGTTACCAGCTTTGCGGGTGTTATGGGCGATGAGCATTGCAGAAGCACGGCCTGTAAGTTCTACTAAGTGGAGCACATAGACACAGATAGGAGATTTTCTACTCGGTTGAGAAACCTCTAAAAGGTTGATGATGCTTGGAACATTGCGAGGTGTGTGGATGCAAGCTAGGATCTGGAGTTCTGCTTCTGGCTTAGTTCTCTGGATAGACCTACGTTTGTAAGCAACAAGATGCCTTCCTGGTTTGTAAAATGCCATCACTGCAGGCGTGATAATCCCTGTTGTAATAACTGCTACAATCACCATAATTGTGAAAGATTCCTCATCCAAAACCTGTTTCAAATCAACATGTTTGTTATGTGCAAGAAGAGACAGATTAGTAACATGTAGAAGCAAAGCTACTAATGAGTTTAAGACGATACAAACAGTTAGTTACATGGAGGGTACCTTGAGATCCCTGCCTACGTTGAGAATAACAAGTTCAATGAGGCCTTTAGCATTCATCAGAAGCCCAAGAGCAATTCCTTCGCGAGCCGGCATTTGATAATACATTGAGACCAGAAAAGTTCCACCAACTTTAGCAGCAAAAGCCAAGAGAATAAGAGGGAACAACAATATCCAAGTACCAGAACTTGCAATAGCCTGAAGTTTAGTCCTCAATCCGCTTGTAGTAAAGAACAAAGGAATCAACAACCCAGAAACAAAATCTTCAAGCTTCTCAACCAAACTGCTCCCAAGAGGACCATTTGGTATGATAAGACCATAAACAAAAGCCCCAAACATAGAATGTGTCCCAATCGCATCTGTTATAAACCCACAGACGGTAACCCCAGCAAGAACCAAGCACACATGAAGCTCTTTGAAATTCTCACCTTCTGGAGTCTGTCTAATCACCCAAAAGATAACTGGGCGAATGACAAAAATGCAGAAGCATACAAATGCAATACTTGATAGAATGACACCCAGTGAAGCCCAGTTTGTAGCATCTCTCTCATCAATTGCTATGGCCAATGCAAGGAGCACCCATGCGCACATATCATTAATGATTGCTGAAGACATGGCAATTTGCCCGAGTTCAGTGTTTAGAAGCTTGAGCTCGGCAAGGATTCTGGCAAGAACTGGGAAAGCTGTGACTGCCTGAGCAATGCCAAGAAAGAGAACAAAGCTACCACTGCTTATGGAGTTGGAATTGCCTTTGAGGAGAAAAGAACTGGAAGCACCTACGATGAAGGGTAAGGACATGCCACAAATGGCGATGACTAAGGATTTCTGGCCAGTCCTTTTCATGATGGTCAGGTCCATTTCCACGCCGACCAGGAAAAGGAAGAAGAGGAGGCCTATGTTGGCCATTGTTTCTAGGACTAAAATGCTTCTGAGGGGAAACAGCTTGGCTGCTAGTGTTGGGTTCCTTCCTAACCCTGATGGACCCAGCAGTATACCACCCTGTATGGATTTGTTTTCATTGTTAGTTATTAGTTTGTCTTGTACATGACAAAATGGAAAAAAGGAGTAACAATAGAGTTAGTAACATACATAGATGTATGTAATTTTTTAAGAACTTACTATCCTGAACCCCTTTTAGATCATTCCAAAGCAATTCAATACACAAACTCTATGTCATCTCATCATTTTCCAAATTTTTTTTTAAATCTGTGTAAAATAAGTAAATTCTCAATAGTTAGAAAAAGGGTATAATAGCAACATTTATACATCAGCAATTTATGATTTTAATAGGTATAGTTATGTAATATGGCAAACCAACCTCCCTAAAACAAATTTGCGTGTTTAGAATTCAATAATTGAATAGACCTCCTTAAATATTGACGCTTCCGATCTTAAAAATTGCATAGAAACACAAGAATATTAAAAGGTATAATAATGATATAAGTAGAAGATTCAATTTTAGATTCTCTAACTAAGAACATTGTAATCATCTTCTTTGATTTGTTAAAAGTTTTTTTTAATTTTTTCTAAAAAAATAGGGAGATAATTAATATCGTGTATTTATGTTATTAATAATGATATAAATATTATCATAATATTTGTGTGATTGAAAGATATATCTAACGCTATTTTCTCCTGTAAGAACTACTTTTTCTAATTTTTTTTTTTTATTTTTTCAAAGCTGCTTCTGTCACAAAATCTATAACTTTAGCTTCTTCTTCTTCTTCTTCTTCTTTTTTTTTTTCAATTGGAAGTTAACAAATTACATGCTATAACGTACTTACGATGATATCAGCGATGACTTTCGGTTGGCGAAAAGGTTTGAACAAGAACATGAGGATTCTATTGGTGACAACCACAAGGGTAAGCTGCAAAATGAACAAAGGAAGAGAATAATCCAAAGGATCATCTCCTTGCCAAACCCCATTGGTTGTGAGCATGCTCGGCGCATAGCACACTATTGCATTTCTCGTCGCCAACCCACTTATGTTGAAATCTAACCCTCCTACTCCACCGCCGGCTGCCGCCATTGCCGATCAAATCAATCAAATTACTTGTTCTTGAAATAACCAGTAAACGGAGTCAGAAAATGAAAAACAATCCCTCAAAAAGTTAATTTTTTTATTGACGGGTGTTTGTGGTATTGAGAGGCTTAATTAGCATGTGCAAGGCCATTGTTCGATGGCAGTTAATATGTTTTCTATTTTTGGGTTGTGAGCTGAAATGCATGGCAGCTATGGTTTTGAGGGTAACAGGGATTGGGATATCCTGGGATTGTTTCCCAAAAAATAAAAATAATAATAAAAAAATAGTGTGTACTAAGATGAAATTATACAATTAACTAGTGATATTATATATTTTCAATAGTAATAATTTGTATTAATATAATAAATCTTTATTTACTTTTTTTTTTTACTGCATAAAAATTTTTGCATTTCTTCTGGTTTTATCTTTTTTTTTTTTTATGTTATTTGAAAAACCCAACCATTAAATAAATAGGAACAATTTAGTAATTTTATACAATTAAACTATCCTACGGCTACTTCTCATTTTCTTACTTCTAATTATCTTAGCCGACCACTTTTCAGTTAAAAATTTATTAATATATATAATTATATATAGGATTAAAATATCTAAGAGTTTACCTTATGGGATTACTATAGATAGAATTAAAATCCATTACATATTAAAAATTATTAACATATAATTAAAAATCATTAATATATATATAAATTATTAACATATAATTAAATTATTAATATATATAAATTTCATTATACGCAACGTATTTGCATGCCAATCAGTAATTGAAGCTTCTTAAAAAATTGCGAACTTGGTATAACTTTATTTAAGTATAATAATAATAAGAAGAAGAAGAAAACATTAAATTGACAATCTCAATTGTATAAAAAAAATATCACAAATATTTTATATTCAAGATGTAAATCTGCTTGTCTATCACAGTGTATGAAAAAAAAATAATTATAAAACTTAATTTAGCAATTTTTTTTATAAGGCTCCTTGTAATATATGTGCAAATTTTTACATGGAAACAAAAATAAAAAATTTTGAAAAGTGGTTGATGAGAATATGAACATAAAAACGGTATATTATTGTGTTTAGTTACACAAAAAAAAATTATACGATTTTATTTTTAAGAATATCATCTTACTAGGTTTGGTAATACATCAATTAGAATGATAAATAATGATATACTTTTATCAGAAAAATATTATTTTAGTAAATTAATAAAATTACTTTTATTTGGATACTAATACTGATAATAATAATAATAATAATACAGAAGGGCGCCGTTCCCTCCATTTTCTTGTCGAGGAAGCTTTGCTCTCCGTTCCAACCTTCTGAAGAAGGAGGAGGAGGAGGAGGAGGAGGAGGAGGCGACGGAGACGGAGAAGGAGAAAATGCCGATAGAGATGCCGAAAGGGCTTCCATTTTCAGTAGACACATGGAATACTCCTTCTTCCAACCGCAAACGACACCATTTCCTGTCTCATGCCCACAAGGATCATTCCCTCTCCATCTCTTCCCATTCTTCTTTCCCAATTTACTGTTCCAATACCACACTCAAGTTGCTTCTCCTCCAATTCCCCACGGTGGGCATCTATCTATCTATCTGTCTATCTTCTGTTTAATTGAATTCGTGTTTTCTCCTCTTCCCAACAATGGATACCCAATTCGTTTTCTTGCTTGCTGAATTTTTCTTTGTTGCTTTTGCAGCTTGATCCTTCATTGTTTGGTCTAATCGAGGTTGGCCAAACCTTGGTCATTAATGACCCTGATGGAGCCTTCAATGTTACGGCTTTTGATGCCAACCATTGTCCTGGTATTTTCAGTTTTTTTTTTTTTTAATTATTCTTTGATATCCCTTCTTGTGTTGGTTGATATGGCTACATGAGTTTCATCTCGTCTTTTATGTTTTTCTTTTATTTAATTGCTTTTTTGGTAACATTTTTGGTGATTTGTTGCAAGAGGACCTACTTCTTATATAAATCTAGCCTTTTCCACGAGAACTTCCAATCAAAACCCTAGAAATGAATGCTACTATATTCATACATCTATATATATAATCAAATTATTGCTGCCATTTACATTAGAAAGCGAAATACGCTGGCGTATATAAAGTTGTGACCTTGATGAGCTTTATGGATTGTCCATGTAAGTTCTTTCTGCATTATGAGTTCTATGACTGTGTTCTGATTTGCTTTGTTGGTCTTTAATCCATAATCCAGGCAATGCTTGATTTTCTTGTCCATAAGGACTACGGCTTTCTGTTAAAAGCTTTCATTTTGGTAATGCTATGTTACTTTGCTTATTAGATTAACTCCAGAAAAATCCTACTCACTTATTTGCTTTGTGAACGTTTGGATCTTTATTTTACGTGTTGAATACAACTCAAAAAGACATATAGCGGACAAGTATTGTATTTGTATTCTCAACCAATCACAATCGACTAATGAAAGTTCGACTTCATCCCAAACTTTAACATTTAAAAATTAGAATTAATTTGAAGAGTTAGAGAAAGTTGAAAGAATTTTTGTAAAAATTCACCAACTTTTAAAAGTTTGAAAAATGCTATATAAATGTTATAATATGTATAATTTCTATTAAAAATGATAAAAACAAACATAAATAAATACATTTTACGTATAAAAGTATACATATAATGGTCTTAAACATGTATTTTAACATTAACAATGCTTAACAAACATCGCACATATTCACTTAAAATTGTTATAAAAAAGACAAAAAGAGAAATTTATCGTCAACCCTAATGGTCGTGTACATATAAACCCTAGTTCGAGTAATCGCTAGCTCACTAGTCAATGTAAGCATAAGTATATTCAATCTTCTCTACCAACTACATTAGATGATTCTCGTTTCTTGTTCTTCTCTCAACGCATCTTCTTTTAGGCTCTCCGCTTTTTTTTTTTCTCCTTCTCTTTATTGTCTCCCCTCTATGCTATAATTCATTTTTTTCTCTTGGATAGCCATTATAACTTATTAGATGATACAACTTGCAAGTTGCCACTCCTTTTAAACTTCTTTATAATGCAACCTTCGATCCACTCCTTTACGTATTTTGAGTTGTTGGTGTTGTATTTTTAACCTGTTGATAAAAATTCCATGGGAAACACATAACATAGTCTTACAAACAAGACTCTCTAGTCTGCACCATGGCCCCAGAAAACAGGTCCACAATTTCCCTCTCTGCTTCAAACAACCAGACTCTTATGCTACCTCTAAGTGATGGAAAAATCTTTATAACCCTCAAGGCTATGGGACCTTTCAAGGCTCCTAGTCCTAATGGCCTTCCAGCTGTTTTCTAGCAACAAAACTGGGACGTTGTGGGTAAGTCCACAATCTCCTTAATCAAGAGAATATGGAGTTTCTCAAACGCCTCGACACATTAATTCTACCCATATAGTCCTTATTCTAAAGGTGGAGAACCCTTCCTCTCTCCTTCAGATGAAACCTATTAGCCTCTGCAATGTTAGCTACAAGCTTCTCATAAAGGTCATTGTGTTACGGATCCGTCCTTTCCTAAACAAGATTGTGTGTGAGAATCAGCGTAGTTTCATCCCTAGTCGTAGCACTGTTGATAGCGTTAGTGTAGCCCAGGAAATCATTCATGTGATGAAAAAAAAGAAAGGGCATGGACAGTTTATGGCAGCCAAGAACAACTTGGAAAAAGCATATGACCGCATATCTTGGGATTTCCTTTTCGACACTTTGAGGTACTTTAACTTCCCAGAGCCTTTTTAACTACCCTCATTATGCCTTGCGTTACTCAGTTTTGTGGAATGGGGAAATTACGGCGGAGTTTAGTCCAAGGAGGGGTCTTCGCTAGAGAGATCCAATGTCTCCCTATTTGTTTGTGCTCTGTATAGAAAGGCTTGGGCATATGATTCTAGAGGCCACAACCTCAGGGAGGTGGAGACCAATCAAGATTTCTAGAGCTAGCAGCGACATTTCTCAACTCTTCTCAACTCTTCTTTGCAGATGATTTGATATTATTTGCTAAGGCAACAATGAACTAGGCTCGAATCGTGCTTAGGATCTTGGAGGATTTTTGCAAGCTCTCAGGAGAGCGCGTCAACTTTATTAAATCACGTATGTATGTCTCTACTAATGTTAGAAGAAACCAAGCATATGAGTTAAGCTCGGTTTGCAATATCAGCCTAACGAATAATCTGGGGAAGTACTTGGGATTTCCCCTTATTCACTCTCGAGTAAACAGTGCTACATTTCGACCTATCTTGGAGCATATAGAAGGAAGATTAGCAGGTTGGAAAGCAGCTCACCTTAATCTTGCAGGCCGAGTGACATTAATCAAATCTGTCATTTCCTCTATTCTAGTGTGCACTATGCAATGCTTCAAGCTACCTATCACTATTTGTGATTGCATAGACTATTTGAATAGAAGGTTTCATTGGAGCGGCAGCAGTGACTGATGTAAGATTCATTTAGTCAAATGGGAGACTGTTTGTACTGCTAAACGGCATGTTGGCTTGGGGGTTCGATGCACTAGAATAGCAAATGTTGGAATGCCATGCAAACTTGCGTGGCGTCTTCTCACTAATGATAAAGAGATGTGGGTAGGTCTTTTGAAAGCTAAGTATTTGAGGACTATAACTTGTTGCATGCCACACCTAGATGCACAGATTCATTTGTCTGGAAAAGTATTTTGCATAGTGTAAATCTTTTAAAAGAGGGATTAAAATGGCGCTTGGGTGATGGCTCTACTATTCGATTGTGGGATGATTGTTGGTTAAATGTAGGAACCATCAGAAGCCTCTCTAATCTCTCGATCCACCTGGAAGATTGCAATGCTAAGGTTGATCATATCATAAGTATCAATTGAATTTGGAATTTGAGAACATAATGGATATGGCACCTTCACTACCCTCATAAGTTCAAGATGTTCTTATGGCTTGCGATCCATAATAGAATCCTCACTGAAGAATCAAGGCATCAGTGAGGGCTAATAGATAGCCCTCTTTGCAAAAGGTGTGGGAAAGGGGAGGAAACAGTTATTCATGTTCTTAGAAACTATCCAGAAGCAAGATTCATCGGGCACCTTCTTAATGATAATACTCTGCCCAATGACTTTTTTAGTTGTTCCTTAACTGAGTGGCTTAAGAGACATGCCGCGATCAAGGGAAAAGAGCTTGTCCAGCAACATTGACATTGTCAGTTCCTTGCTATAGTTTGGGTTATCTGGACGATTCGGAATGAAGCCCTAATACAAGGGACTCAAACATGCAACACCATTCTTTAGAAATGGGGGTCACTATATTCTTCTCTCCAGAGTGCTGGGTTTGATGTGAGGAAGTCTCAACATGATAATCATCTAAAATGGATTTGTTGGAACCATCCCCCATTAGGAGTGGTTAAAGTGAATACCTACGGAGCAACAAAAGGAAACTCCAGAGCGGCGAGCTTTGGTGGGCTCATTAGAAAAGATCGAGGTGAATGGATTCAAGGATATTCCATGTACATTGAAGTTGCTACCAATATAGTAGCTGAGCTTTGGAGCATTCGAGAAGGCCTGTGCTTAGCGTGGGATCTAAACTATCGTAGGATGATACTTGAATCAGACTGTTTAAGTGTGATTACCTTGATTAATTCGAATGATTGGGAGTTTCACCCCCAAGCTTGCCTCATTAGGGATTGAAGGCGCTTATCGGCCGTCAGTGTTAAATTCAACTGCAACACGTTCTTCGATAAGGAAACTAATGTGTTGATTTTCTTGCTAATTTAGCCTCCAACAATATAGATGGCCTGAAGATCTACGCTTCTCCTGTAGGTATCACCAGCCTTGTTCTTGCTGATGCTTGTAATGTTTTGTTCTCGCGGCCCTAGTGGCTGAATTTTCTCTTGTCAATCAAAAAAAAAAAAAAAAAGATAAAATTGTATTATTACTTATGATGAGAAGGAAATGAAAATAACAACATTAGCAGCAACAATAATGATAATTAGAAACTAATGCTTCATCACTTGATTCCTGTAAACATCCAGTTAGCAGTCCAACGGCTCTAAGAGAATATGTTTATTTTTCTTTTCTGGCATTCTGTCCAGTGAACTAATTGATATTACTTTACTAATTTTTTTATTTTCTGAAACCAGTATCTGAAAAAATGCGAAGCAAGCTAGCGAGTTTGGCAGATCGGTCAACCTCTTCTTTTTTTTTTCTTGGGCAGCATGTTCATATTTTTGGAATATGCATGGGCTTTGAAGAAACTACGTAGATATGGAAACAAGATATTGTCTTTATAGTGTCTTTCTTGGGCATAATGTTCATATCTTTAGAATATGCATGGGATTTGAAGAAACTATGTAGATATGGAAACAAGATATTGCATTTATAGTTTATACATATCTTGATATCATGTGTTGTTTGTGTTGCAATTATTTGGTAATAAAAAAATTGACTTCCTGAATGACTCCAGGGTTTTCATCTTTCTAATTCTTATCTATTCAAGAAATCAGAATGGATAGAAGAAGGCCCTAATTGACTGATGATCGAGTAATCAGTTGTATGTTCTTGACTTCAGGAGCCTTAATGTTCTTATTTGAAGGAAATTTCGGTAACATACTGCACACTGGAGATTGCCGGCTCACCCCTGAGTGTTTGCAGAGATTACTAGACAAATATTTAGGCAAGAAAGGAGAGGGGCCAGAGATTTGCATTGATTATGTGTTTCTAGATTGCACGTTCGGGAAATCCCTTATGAAGATTCCGAGCAAGTATGCAGCTACCAGACAGGTAATTTTCCTTTAGCAACAGCCTAACTTTTCTTTCTTTTCTTTGCTTTTTTTTTTTTACAAGTTTTTCTTCCCATGGATGATTTTATAATTTATTATGCATATATTATACAAACACTTGTACCACTTATAGTCTAGTCACTTCTGTTGTTTCAATCATGCATAATCAGTTTTTAGTTATGCTAAAAAGGAGAAAATTCGGAAACAAATACATTTGGAATGCTGGTTAGAGACCCACCAGGGTATTGACAAGATGGTTGGGAGAAGGAGCCATGACTAAGAAGGTCATGGGTTCAACTTTCAACATTCCCCTTGAGCTTTTCCAAATTCTTCAAGGGGCAAGCCCGTCTTACACCTTGTATCTCTCAAGTTCTGGTCTTCTAGGTGGGTGGGTGGTGTCCTTATAGATTATTTGGATCGTAAGGAAAGGATATCACAATCTAAAAAAAAAGAAAAAAAGAAAAATGCTGGTTAGAGACCATAAGTACTAATCGTTATGAAAGTGAAATTGGAAACCTTAAAAGTAGTACGGTGAGGGAAAAGAAGGAAGATCTAGTTATGGTACAACAGACTAAATTGCAATTGTTATGAAAGTGAAATTGGAAACCTTAAAAGTAGTATGGTGAGGGACAAAGAAGGAAGATCTAGTTATGGTACGACAAACTAAATTGCTTTTGATAGAGGTAACTACAGAACAACGATTAATGTTACCAGCCTTGGCAATGTAGCAAAAACTTCATTGAGTAGGGCATTGGAAATGAAACTACACTGTATGGAATATTATGCCTATCATAATCAAACAAACATCTACCATAACAATAAGCCCGAGCATCTCCTTCCTGTCTTTTCTTTTGCCAAAAACCTCATCTTTACTATTAGTGTGACTGTTCCAGTAATGTGGTCTAGTTCTTGGATCTTTGCATCATCTTTGGCAAAGGATACTCGACATCTGTTTGGTTGTTAAATTGGGTTAATTGTATGTATGTCGGCTGAGTTTAGGTGGCTGTTCTTGGTTTGACTAGTGGTCTGTTTTCGCCACTGGTGAACAATTTTGTGTACTTTTTTTTTATCATCATATTTTGTTTAAATCCATTCTCTTGTTTCTGTTATTAAAAAGGGTGAAAGTAACATGGATTCTACATTCCACAGCTCCATCTACTATTTTGAAATGAAATTTCATGTAACCTTAGAAAATGGTTGTGGTGAAACAGGTAATCAGTTGCATATGGAAACATCCAAATGCCTCTGTGGTTTACCTTGCTTGTGACCTTCTCGGCCAAGAGGAGATCCTTGTGGAAGTTTCCCAAACATTTGGATCCAAGATATTCGTGGACAAAATCAAGAACCGTGAATGTTACGAAAACCTGAGATTCATAGCTCCAGACATCTTAACTGAAGATGCATCTTCACGCTTTCGTTTGTTTGATGGATTCCCAAAATTGTACGAAAGAGCAAGTGAAAAATTAGAAGAAGCACGTGCTCATTACCAGCCAGAGCCTCTCTTCATACGCCCCTCTGCACAGTGGTATGCATGTGAGGAGAGCTCAGACATTGACTTGCAAATAAGACACAGATTTGCAGGAGCTATACAAGATCCATTTGGCGTTTGGCATGTGTGTTATTCAATGCACTCATCCAGAGAAGAATTAGAGTGGGCATTGCAGCTTTTGCAGCCCAAAAGGGTTATTTCGACAACTCCGAATTGTCGGGCGATGGAGCTGGATTACGTGAAGAAGCATTGTTTCAAATCTCCAATAGCTTCCAGTGATCCTGTTTGGAAGCTTCTAGACATTGACTCGGAAGTGGTTTTCACCTCCTCAGAACCTTCTGTTCATTTGGAAGTTGTGGGCAAAGAATTTGACATTGCTGCTGGAGCCAAACAGCTGCAGTCAAAGAATGTAAATATTAGTTGCATAGAATCACGCCTGAGTATGCATTCACCGAGCAAAAAATCACCAATCACTTTATTTGGAAGAGCAAGAATGGGAGTTCATGACTCCAACTTTTTGCACGTTGAGAATAAAGCACTGCTACCAGAAGTTACAAATGAAACCTTGGACTCATATGATAAACAATCTGAGGGAACTGCTGAAACACAATCTGCAAAGCAGGGCCATGAAGGCATTGTTGAAGCAGAAGTTAGAAAGTCAGAGGGGAAGATTGAGGCATTAAAGAGTACGTCACATTCTTGCACTGGATCACCAAAGAAGAGTGTCAATGACTGCATCAAGAAGCTGTATAGGTCGATGAATGTACCAGTGCCTCGGCCTCTACCCTCATTAGTTGAAATGATGAATGACACAAGAGCCAAGAGAAGGTTAATGCGTTAAATCCAATCTCATCGACCATTGCCAATTTTGTCAATGCTCTTCGTTGTGCCAAAAGCTGATGTGCAATACTGGAATTTCCCATCCCATTTCAAAGTAACAGGCGCATGGAATGTGATGAGCAAATGGTTGTGCACACGTCCCTCAATTGTACCTCAGGTAGATTCATTTGTTCTCATTGTGTTGATTTATTCTGTATTGAAACTGATTTTTTGGAGCAGCCTTGAATTGCTCCTTTCATCTTCCATAAGCCATCCATACCAAGTATAAATCATAACTTCCTTGATCAACCAACTTTGCATTTAAACTTTCATATGCTGTACATGAATGAGAAGAGGAGTAGCCTTCCATTGTTCCTGGAGTGAGGATGGAATCAAGAAAATGTGGGCAGATAAAAGATTGCACGATATTTGTTACTTTAAGAAGAGTATTGTTTGCAGAGTTGAATAGACGTGACACCTCAAGCTTCGCACATAATTTGTATCTTGTCCTGTAAATTTTGAAGTTGCCCATGTTGAGTTCATATGCATTCCCTTTTATTATTACTATTTGAAGACTAGCAAAATTACGGATCAAGGCTATACATGGAGACTTTTATGAGATTTGCAAGTAGCTGTGGCATATTAAAGCATTCTTAACATTCTGTTGAGATGAACACAGAACGTTCGGCGTAGGTTACATACAATTACACTTTTGAATTGTTCTCAATTTTCAAATTTTCAGAGCATTTTTTTAAAAGTATTAAAAAAAATTGTTTTCCCATACAGCATCCTATTTTATTATATATAACGACTACAAATAAAAAGTTCTATATATAGCTACCATGTTTTTTAACCATGTCATCCTCACAATAAATATAAATACGGTTACATTGGTTTAATGTTCATATATCCTACATGACGCTAATGTTTTCTTCCATCCATGATTGCCTTAGAAATGTTCTTTAGATAGGTCTTCTCATAAAAGCCCCTTTTTTCTCAACACAAGTGCTGCCCCAAGCAAATGCAAATGCGTCTTGGGTACTTCCAAAATTGCAAACAGAAGATGAAAATTGTATAATTACTTCAAAAATTACAAACCTAGTAAGAATCAAATTTATGATGCATCTCCCCCTGATTTCCAAATATAAGTTGGTTAGATAAACAGCTATAAATGAAAACATTAAGATACACAAAGACTGCAGGAAAACGGCCCTATGTTAAGAATGAGTTAGAGAAGAGAGAGAGAGACAGCAAGGGAGAATATAAGCTTATCAATGGTAAATGGCCACGCTACATGTTTTCCTTTTTTTTGTTAAAATAGTACACAGGCGTGGAACTGACAGACCTGAACTCAAAGAGAGATTCTAGGAAGGGCACACGATCCATCAACTGACAGTTCCACCCACGACGTTTCCTGCGGCATGGCTCAAGTAGGCTTTTTATCTATCAATACATACCAACACACCTATGGCGACAATTTCAATCAAACTGAAGATTATTGAAGCCATTTACCGCTCCAAGACCATTTAATAATCTGTTTCCCAAATCCTGCTGCTGATGGTTTATGTTTGCGTCCTGAGGCAATGACGCAATGCCTACTCTTCCATTCATCATCATGGAATTATTGCCCATGGCTGCTGCTCTGATTCCAGTGGCAGTACCCGACTGACCAATTCCGCCAACCATATTGTTGAAGGTAACACCACTTATTCCTGAGTTATTGGGCAGTCCTCCATTCCCAACAAAGCAGTTTGCACCATTAATACCAGTGTTTCCAACCATCCCATTTATGTTTTTCATGTCATTTCCTAAAGACCCAACACCAATCATACCACCACTGCCACCCAACTGGGAAGACATCATTTCTTGTATGAACTGCTGGACAGAGCTCTGTGAATCATTTAGATCAGCCTCGCTGGACTGAGGAGGTTGTTGTTGCATGGTTATATTTGCAGGTGAGTTTGCAGAATTCATATGGGTCGATGAAGCTGTGGTGGGTAAGGAACTATGAGAAGCCTGGGGAGGGTTGTTAGATGTTGAAGGTGTTGGTGATGCAAACGGAGAAGACACATTGGGCTGGGCCTGAGGGAGTGAACTTGAGGAGCCAGCAGATGGAATCTGAACGGTGATGCCACTGTAAGGACTGTTTGAATTGTTCACCAAGTTTTCATGCCTGGAATTCAGGGAATTTTGATGGAGGAGCCCGGCAATAGCACTTGCTGCAGTTGTGGAAGATGCAGTGTTGAGAGAATTATTGACACTGACCATGTCATTGCTAGCAGCAAGCTGCATGGCTGTGGCCTGAATAGAATTCCGATCATTGCTTGAGTTCTGAGCAATGGCAGGCTGCTGCTGTTCCTCAGATTGTTGTACTTGACCATGGACACCAGATGGCATGGTCCTCCGAGGAAAGTTTATTAAACTTGCTGAAAAGGAGATAACGCTACAATTAACAATATAGTCTAACGTAGAATTCTGGTAAAAACATGTTACTTGTCCACAATGAAAAGAAATTAAAGAAATAGAATAAAATAAAATACAAACATGCTGGGGTAATACATATATCGTTTAAGTTGTAGAAATTTGAGTGATTAGTTCACTTCTATTTGACTTTTTCCTCTCAATTTCACTCTTCCCTTCCCCGAAATTAGTACAATAACTTCCAGGGTTACCCTCTCATTTCACATGCATGCTGAGTAGAAGTTATCTTAATTTTTTGCAAAAAAAAAAAAAAAAAAAATTGCATGTTTGGTATGCATCTTAAGCATTAAGTTGCATAATGGAAGCATATTCCTTGTCACAAATTCTTGAATCACAAAGTCAAAACCAGCTGTTAAGACAGGGAAAAGGTGCTTCCGATAAGATTAACCTAGTCAATCTTTCTCCTAACATATCCAGCCAATACATGATCTAGAAAATACCAGCTAATATGACATATACATTCTACAAATCACTTTACATTTTAGCATTGAAACCCATCAAAACATTTATTTTCAAGGACAAAAAAAATAAAAAATAAAAAAAATCAACAATTTAACTTTGGGCAATTGGCATATAGGTAGAAATTACAGTAGCAAATATTACTTTATGTGGTGAACTGGCAGTTGACATAATCAAATTACAGAGTCCCCCCCTCATATAAGTCACACGTGTGCAACATTAAGATTACGGAAAAGAGCAATTAGGAGCAATGTGAACAGAGTATTGAAAATGAACAATAAAAAGGTGCAACAAAATGACAGATACAAGAGCTGGTAGCAAGAAGCGCAAAACTAAGCAAACAAGTCGAATATAAGCAATTGATTAATTGATCGAACTTCACTCTTGCTAAGGGAGGAACAGGTACTAGAATTTGGCTTGAACTCAAAAAAAGAAAGTAGATTAATTTAAATAAATTTCTATTATTGAAGCTTTCTAATTGTAATAAATGTCTAAAATTAACAGTCTAAGATAAAATGAAAAAGTTTTGAATTATAATAGGTTTCTATTTTTAGTTCTCTCAATTGTATTAGAAATATGTTTAAAGGAGACTATATGGTCTATAAATAAATAGGGTCTCTAATTTGGCGATAAGAGAGTTGAAAAAGTAAATTAGAGTAGAAAAATTAAGAGATTGAATCAAAATTGATCAACTTGTAAATAAAAAAAAGGATGGAATAAAAATTTAGTTGTATTATATTTTATAGATTATTTAGTTGATTGATTGGGGTTAAAAAAAACCGAACATTGGGGACATAATGAAACTCATTCAGTTGATCTACCATTTTCTAGATAGTGTAGCTAGTCTCCATTACCAAAATCATAATCGCTGACAACTGTTAACATTGCCTAAGAACTAGGAAAACAAGAATCAAAGCTTGTACACGCACACGCACACACTTACACACATAGAAAAAGGATTAAGATAAGAGTTCAATCTCCTCTCTAATCCAAAATACTTTCTAATGTGAAGTCTTCAACTGACTTAATTAGGACTCAATAACAATAATGACGACGACAACAGATGATGATAATAGTATTAACCCAAACCTTATAAAGAAAATGACACCAACTTAAACAGTAACAACCACAGAAAAAGGCAATAAAAGCTGCAGTAGCAACAACCATGATCGTTTTCTTTTAAACAGTTCCTAGGTGTGATAAAATGGGGCACTCAAAATATTTGAACTTCTGCATTAAATGAATATCTCCTTTTTATTTTTTTGAAGTACAGTTTAGAAGTCGACATAAATTAACATTCTGGAAAGCATATGAAATGCAAAAGCCAAGGATCCAAAAGAAGCTTAATTGAAGAACAAATATAGGTTTATATTGAGAGAGAGAGAGAGAGAGAGAGAGAGAGAGAGAGAGAGAGAGAGAGAGAGAGAGAGAGAGAGAAACATTGAGAAAGAAAGCAAATCCAAGAAGGAACTAAACAAGAACTGTCTGAGAAGACAGACACAGAGAACAACAAAATACAAGAAACAGCACATATAAAAGTGAACCACTTTGACAAAGAGCATATAAAACGAATTAATCTTATTATTGAAGATACTGGTTAACCTAGCCTAAACTACACAATAGGTTCAAGTTGAACAATATAACAAGAATAGAATAAAATAAATAGTGTTCAGTCGAGAAGAAACAGTAGGCAACTTTTTCCACATTGAATTAATTAAAAAGTGTGACATGAAGCTTACCCATAGGACCAGTCCCCGTCTTTTGGCTATAATCAATAAGATCTTTCATGCTATTAACAACCTCAGATATCTGCATTATCAACAAAATATTGCAAAAGTAAATAAACAGATATATGGCAACCCCTAATAACAAAGAAGAGAGGAGACAAGATATATATATATATAGATAGAGAGAGAGAGAGAGAGAGAGAGAGAGAGAGAGAGAGTATAGGAAAATGAAATAAAAACAATACCAGAAATCTACAAAAAGAAGAAGACCTGCTCAACCCATCTCGCTCACTTAGGTAATAACGTGCCAACAACACGCCAACATTGTTTTTAGAAGTCACACTTAGGCAATAACTAGCTCATTGCCTAGGCCATTTTCAACTAGTTTTTTCAAATTATTAGACGTGATTTCTAGAATTTAAACATCAGCATAATTTTAAGTCTACTGTAATGATTAGCAAGTCATTTTTTACCTATTTTTCTAATTTTATTTTCTATTTTTTGTCATTCATCTGCAAATATTTTCTGCTACAGCACAGCTCTTCAAATCATTACACTTCCAATATATGTGAACTTGTCTTAGTTTTTAAAATATGTTTTTAATGCGGGTTTTTAAATAGTGAAAACAAAATTAAAGAGTATAAAATATAGCTAACAACCAATCCATGGTCAAATAAAAGAAGACTGATTTAGGTTAGGTAGCCAACAACCAAAATATAAGGCTTCGTCAAATCAATTAGACCATAAATCTACTTTTTCTGAACATGATTACATCCTATGTCATGGTATTTTTATGTAATTATATCTTCAGACTAGCTTATACCAAATTTATAATTTCTAATGCCTAGCAAAACCTCATCTCAATGCCTCGAATGTTGAAAACACTGCATGTTAGATATTTCTATAAGCATAAAAAGTGGCGATGCATTTGTATTGATCACTTATGTTGCATTTCTCTACTTCACCAGCCAACTCATGTATGTACTATTAGTTTTTGTTTTTTTTTTAAAGAAAAAAGACAAAGATGACATATTAATAAAGGAAAAATCCTTGTACAACTTGAACCCTTCTCTCCTTCCTTTTGAGAACAGAAACAGAGGCGGAGTGTGTTGGACTCATCCTGGCGAGATTAGCCCAACACCCTCTCATATAGTCATCCGACAATCCCCTCTCATCCATAGTGTAACACACACAGTATCAACAAGTTTTATAGCCGCACATGATTGCAAACCCGCAGAACGTTCAATCTAATAGGATCAAACAAGGAATTATAAGGACTGAACGTTATTACTTGTCAAATCAGAGAGAGCCAAAAAGGCTAATTTTATTAAAGTAAAATGATACATATCATATGTCCAAGAACACAGCCATGCCCTAAATTGTTTTTCCCCCTTTTTGACAAGAACTATATATTTTATAACAACAATGAGCAATTTGTACATCCTAATGTGCAATGGATGAGATTTCCACTTTCTATGAAGAAAAATCCAAAATACGATACCAACCCTTTAACCAATTACCCAATTTGAATCCCTCATCTAATTAACTTTCACGAAACCATGATAACACCAAAAACAAGAAATCCTCTCACCTCCATCCACACAAATGAAATGTGATCAAAGTTGATGTTTGTGGAGATCTTAAATTAGCAATTTCGTATTTTATAACATTTTTCTAGATTTAATGAATTTACTATTTTCTATTAGTTTACTATTTTAGCAAATTAACTATTTTTCATAATTTACTATTATTAATAAGTTACGTATTTTTGGTTAATAAACCATTTTTAATAATCGTTTTAGTATTTTCATAGGAACTTAGCTTTCTATTAATGTAAGAAATTAGTATTTTTTTATTGAACTACAAAATTAGTGTATTAGAAGCAAAGTTGTTAAATCGAAATTGGATCATTAAGTCATTAAGAACAGGATTTAAATCGAATCGAAAATCAAATAATAAGTCCTAGGATTTCTTTTATTTTTCAAATGATATATATACATATATATATATATATATATATATATATATATATATATATATATATATATATATATATATATATATATATAAGCCAGTCCACCATTTGCATATGCATATTTAATGATTTGAAATTATTCTAAAACTCACTTTACATATAACTACGTATTAAAAAAAATTCTATTACTGATATATTACCATTTTTTCAAAAGAATGTCAATATTAATTAATAGCAAGGTCTTCTTAAAAAAAATAATAAATTCTTAAAACCCAATTGCCCTAATCACAATTTCATAACTTGTGTCAAGTCCCATGACTCAAATCGAGTGGTGTTATCCAAAAAAAAAAAAAAAGGAAAAAAGAAAAAGAAAGCCACACAATTTAAGTAAGAGACGTGTTTCCTCGTCAGTGTTTTTTTTTCTAAGAATTGTAAATCGTATTAGTCAATATTTTAGGAGTTTAGAAGTATATTGATCGAATCATAGGATCCAAATCGTAAATCGTAAGATTTTAGTAACAATGGTCAGACGTATACAAACCAGTATAGGAGTTCCTTTTTTTGGGAAGAAAATTATAGTTTTCTTTTCTTGAGGTATAATTCATTAATGGTCTCTCCCTTCAATATTCCTTATAATCAACAAATTAGAGATCTTAATTGTCTCTTCTAGTATTTTCTAGAATCAAGAAATAGACATTTGCAAAGTCATTTTCCAGATTCAGCACCCTGTATCAATTGGCATTACAACCACACTCATTCCACCATTAGGATAACTAGGAGACAACAACTTGAAAATCAATTGAAGGGTTGATTCAGAGAGATTTTGCAGAGATAAAACATCAAATCGCTCAACTTTTGGACAAGTTACGGTCCTGGTGCAAATTCAATTTTATGAATCGATTGATCCACTAACAGAAACAGTTGCAGCATCCAAATATATGAATATTTGAATTTACAACAGTTGAATTAGATGAAGAAACTGGAAACTCTTTAGAGGATTTTCATAACCCTATTCAAGAGCATCAAAATTCGATGAACATGTTCTGAAACTAAAAAAAGTGATGTTGCAATAGCAGCGAATTAAGGACCAAGTACAAAAGTGGACTTCATTTAATCAATGTGTAGTAATCCCTAAAGTTTGATACTGGCTAGTTGTTTGTAGGTTGGCACTTTTGCTTAGCAGTTGCATGCATAATGACTAGCTACAACAAATCTTCCATTCAAATTTGCACCGTTTGTGATAAAACCTACAAGATCGAAATTGACTCAAGTAGCTGCAAGAATTTTGCTCCTAATGACGCATTACTCCCAAGAGTTGGATTGGTGAAAAAGAAACATCAAAAGCCTTATAAACTAGTGGGTTGAAAAATGGTGCAAGTACTTGAGATTGCTTAGCAAAGAATATAAAAAGTGTAATGATGTTACTGATTACAAACAACAAGCATGTAGCCAAGAAGTTGCCATAAGTTATTGAGTGAAAATCACTTTTTGATGCATTTGATGTTAAATAAGTTGTTTCCACACCATGGTCCTACCTTAAGCAACGATAAACCAAATTCAAGGGCAAAGTTTTCCAACATTGGGAGATTGATGCGATACAATAAGCATTCGAATTTGAGGAGATAGCAAATTAGTGTTCTTTTTTGTTCACATTAGTGGTGTATTGGGAAGATTTATGGACAAGGAAAGGCACGCGGAAAGGATTAGGAAATTTGTGGTGAAAAAGGAGACGGTGGAAGTTTCTCACTTGCAGTTTGCTGACGATACTCTTCTATTTCGGACAGCGAGGAAGAAAATATCAAGAATGCAGTAAGAATTGTACAAAGTTTGTGTCGGGCTTCAGGCATGAAAGTTAATATGTTTAAGACTCGCGTAGTGGAAATATTTGCATTGGAAGACTAGGTTCAAACCATAGCCAATATGATTGGATGCAATCAAGGGGTTTGGCCACTAAAGTATTTGGGGGTATGCGTAAGTGGAAAACTAGGCTCCCAAGCCGTTTAGGAACCAATAGCATCTACAGTGGCCAAAAAGTTGGCAAGGTGGAAACGAGCTCTTCTTTCAAAGGGAGCAAGACTCTTACATTAATAAACTCAGTGTTAGATGCACTACCTACAGACTACTTATCAGTCTTTAAAATCCCAAAGAGCGAAGCTAGGAGGATCGAGGGATTAATGAGGAGCTTCTTATGGGAAGGAATAGAAGAAGAGCCAGGGATGCATTTAGTGGATTGAAACCAAGTTCAGCGCAAGAAGGATCTAGAAGGATTAGGGATCGGCAATTTGATAGCACAAAACATAGCATTGGCGGGAAAATGGTTGTGGTGGTTTCCATGGGAGAAAGATCAATTGTGGTGCAAAGTGATTCGAAGGCATGAGTTGAACATAAATGACAAAGATGCCACGGTCGAGAAATGTTACATTTAGAAGCCCATGAAAATTCATTTATTCGGTGTACCATTATTATGCCCCCAATACTAAATTGCGGTTAGGCAAAGGTGAAGTGATTCGATTTTGGGAGGATGTTTTGTAGAAAAATGAGGCCTTCTCAATCCTTTTCCCTAGACTGTATAGGCATTCGATGGACAAAATTGTTCAATCTCCTATTTTATTGATCAAGCAGCAGGTATCGTGACCATCAAATGGGATTTTCACTTGAGAGCAACAGGTGGGTCGAGATGTGAAGAGGAAGAAACTACCCTTCGAACATTGATAAGAGATTGTGTGCTGAGATAGACCAATGGTATTGTATGGCTCAAAGAGAATGAAGGGGTGTTCTCCACAAAATCCTTTTTCTCTCATATGCTAGAAGATCCAATGGTTCAACCCTCTTCATTATTGAAGAAGATGTGAAAGGGTCCAATTCCATCTAAAGTGAAGTTCTTCACGTGGATGGAATTTAAAGGGAAGGTTAGCAAGGGCAATATGCTTCAAAAACAGGTCCCACATCACTATCATTCTCCTTCATGCTGTAATTTGTGCAAACAAAGCAGTAAGTCCATAGATCATTGGTTTTTCATCATGCCCATTCTCAAGCAAAGTCTAAGCAAAATGGAGGCACTTCCCTATATTCCCAAAATTCGAACAACCATCTTAGTTTAGCGTATGTCCCTACTAGGATGGATCAGTAAGAAGTGGGAGGCTCACTAGTTGGCAACAAGCTTGGCAGCAGTTTGATGTCTTTCGAAGGAAAGAAATGCCAAGATTTTTTGGACAGATTTCTTCCTCCAAGCGCGATATGGGAAGAATCTCAATCTCTTGTGTCCTTTTGGATTAGCAAGAGCTTGTTATCTTTGAGTTACCCATTGTCAGATTAGTTAAAAAGGTGGGAAAATGTCTTGTTGACCACATGGGGCAAGGTAGCAACGAGTGATTAGAGCCTTTTTTTTGGTATGTGTGAGGGGGGAGGCAATATGTCCAATGTTGTAACAAATTAAATATCAATAGATGTCCATGTTTCTCATAAAAAAAATACTTTACAATCTTTTAATAATTTTAGAAAATTTACTATATTAGTAATATACAATTTATATAAGTCTATTATTTTCTATAATTTACTATTTTAAGTAAATTTATTATTTTTGGTAAATTTACTATTCCTAGTATTTTTATTGGATCTAAAAACTTGTATTCCTCTTGACATGTGAAATTTGTATTTTTTATTAAATTAGGAGGAAATTAGCATGTTAGGATTGTATAAATTATTGCAAGTCCTAGGGCAAAATGTTAAGTTGGGAAGAAAAATTATAATTTGCTTGAGGTTTAATTCCTTTTTTTCTTCCTCCAGCATTCCTTAGAATCACTAACTAGAGACCTCAACTGTCTCATCCACTAACCATCCTTAGAATCATTCAATCTAAACCTCAATTATCTCTTCTTCCAAAATTCCTTAGAATCAATGTATTAGAGAACTACGAGATCATTTTCCAAATTGAATACCCTACATCACACACTATTACTTCATTCACAAAATTTTGATCATTCTTTTTTGTTTCCACATTAAATTCAACCTAGATCTACACTAGCACTAATATTATCCCTAGCTTTAACCACCTTGGAGCATCAAATGTGATGTTTTACTCTAAAGGGCATTTGTACCAACGAAGGAGAGATTCCAACCAATATTCAATGTGATAAACTTTTTTAGGTCTAATATGAAACTATTCTTCCAATCGATAATTACAATAACATATTGCATGATCTATGTTCCCATCTGCAAACCACAAACACCCCCATCACATGCTCTATTCTTATCTTCAAAATTTTGATTATTCCTTTCCTTTCACAGCAAATATAACCTAGATCTAAACAAGTATTAACATCATCCCTAGCTTTTTTTTTTTTTTTTTTTTGAAAGAAAACATAATTATATTAAGAGGGATGAGATGTCCAGCGATTAAGCGCATCAAGAGTACAAGGAAAAAAGAACCCAAAACCCAACTGCTACAGAGAATACAACATTGGAGCCCACCTGAGCATCCAATCCCCAACATCATCCCTAGCTTTAACCACCCTGGAGACTTAAATGTGAGGTCCTAATCTAAAGGGCCTTTGTCCCAACGAATGAGAGATTCCAACTTATATTCGATGTGATGAACTTTAATATAAGACTATTATGTCAATCCATATATATTCTATGTCAACTGCTTGACATAATCATCTCAAGGAAATCTCATCTGCAAATCACAAGCTACCCCCCCCCCCCCCAACCCCACTTGTGCTCCACTTTGAAATACATACCTTATCACACCCAAACCAATATCTACCATAACTACATGTAAGCTAGTCCTAATATCACCTAATATTAATATTATTCTCAAGCTAACACAAAGACCTTAAGTATGAAGCTTCAACCCAAAGTTCTCGAGTTAATGAAGTTGAAATCCTCAACCCCCAACTTGTATTTTATATTTCAATGTAATGAACTTCATATTATTTGATATGCAACTATTCTTTTGATCCACATATAGACGGAGTCCAATTCTCTATAAGGGGTGGAGAAAAATTTAAGTTGGACTTAAACTCTTGCCACACCAATTTTTGTATGAAATACGTGTCTTGATACCATATGAAATCTGCACATTACGCAAGAAAGCTCTCCATGTGTCTTATGCAAGTCATACTGTGTAGAAAAGCATCCAAACGGATTTGTCAAAAGTTAACACATTCAACTCCAATTAAAATTTCCACTGGCGTTGAATTAATATAACACTACATGAAATTGGTCGAAAATCATACTTATTTAATTTATTTTACTTTTAACTTGTTGGTGAATTTGCAAGAAAATAATCGCCAAATGAGCCTCCAAACCCACTGGTTGTAAAAGCAAGAACACCATGGCCATGCAAAACCATACGGAAAGTGGAACCTACATAAGCCGCCCACATTGTGCTTCTAACTCAACCCAATTTGACCAACGAACTTGGTTAATCCCAGACATCATACCAAAATACAATGAGATTTACAAAATTAAGATCCAAATTAGGCCCAAAATAGAAACACAAAATACTTGTCTCATCCATTAGTTTTTAACTGTGAATAAGATGACTTGATTTGTTTTTCAAACTATTTTGAACAAATACCGAGTCTCATCCATTAGTTTTTAACTGTGAATAAGATGACTTGATTTGTTTTTCAAACTATTTTGAACAAATACCGATATTTCCACTAACTTGATAAGTCAAGAATTTGTAGTATTTCTTTTAGAGTATTTGGTTGATATTAGGAGCATTTAGATATTATTTTAATGTATTTTTTGCATATCTTTCGCATTCAGACAATTTGGTTCATTTAGGTGTTTTTGCACATTTTAGATTAATGTTAGGCAATTTGATAAATAAAAATACATAAGATTAGTTTAGGAAAATAATCATAATTTCTAGAAAAATCTTCCCAGAATTATTTCGTGCATTTTTCATATTTTTATTTCCTATTTGCTTCTATACAACTTTTTATTTTTTATTAGTTTGAAGAAAAGTGTCCAAAAATATATACAAGAAAGGTGGACAATGCAAAAAAAAAGGGCAAATAATTAATCCTCTACCAAAATAGCATAAAATATACAACTTTTTAGAGTTTATTGGTTAAGGAGAAAAAGAATTGAGTTCGAGCATCAGAGATATTCCGCATGGAAGCAAGAATGAGATCAAAAAATAAAAATATTTATGTTTTGGAAAGTCATTCATGTTTATTTGTTGGAGATTGAAAGAATAGAGGAAAACTGGAATTATTTCTACTACTAACAATCTAACTTGTAATGGTCGCTTTAATTCTGCAAAATGTTTTAAGCGGCATATTTGTTGTCCCATAGTTAGAGCTTTTGGTTGTGATTGTTAAATTGGCAGGTCATAGAAGATGTAGAGTTGTTTTCCCGATCTTGTTTTGTATTTCTTTCTGCCACACCATGAATTAAACGATTTTTCTAGGAATTAGATGGATTTTAATTTGTTATTTTAATGGATTAATTTTGGTTTTTATTTACCATTAATATGATTTCTACACGTTTATTTAATTTAATTTTTTTTATGTACTGTTTTTCACTTACCAGCCATAAGTTGAATGACATTAAATCTAAGCGATGGCACTTGAGGAAGGATTCCTTATATTACACAGTAAGACCCCTAACATGATTTTGTAGTAGAATCTAAAAGCCTGCGCCAGATTATGAAATCAGACAAAAATCCTGACAATGTACTGCATAGTTGGGGTTTGAATCTTTATTTAGGGGTTGAGATTTAATTTCAATTGTAGGCTTCAATCTGATACTTGAGAGGTGGTAATTGTTACAAACCACTCAAAGAGTTCTCTCAACTAAAGATGTGGATTCAACACAAAATCAATTAATACAAAAGGGATTTGTGGAAAGAGTCCAATATCCTTTCCCCCGCTTAAAAACAATTTTAATGGATACATCTAAGAGAAAGTAGGAATAGCCCCATGAAATTTTGTTATTAATATAACAAAGTGGAAGAAGTGAGCACTTTCAGTTGCCTCCAAGAAATTAAGAAAGGCTTTCTTCTACCTTTTTTTCTTCTTTTTCTCTTTTCTTTTTTTTTTTCTTTTTTTAAGAGGAAAGAAGACACTTAAGAATCAAATAATGATCATATATAAAGAGGAATATCATATGCATAAGTGGCTCACTCACAAAGTGTCTCTTGTAGAATAATGATATTATAACTTGTGCAAATGCCACATAAAACTATAACACTTCTAATCAGGTAAGGCATGCATTAAATTAAGAGTGAACATGAAGACATAATAATTGAAAGTTGTAGGTTTAGATATAAATTCCCAAAAAAAAAAAAAAAAAAAAAAAGAACTGCATCAAGCCTAACATTTAGGTTAGCAGTCTAAGTTCACCCCTATATGTCAAAGAGCAGCAACAAGTTTTTTTTAGAAGACTGCGATATCCTTCCCTCATCATGCAACTAATCCACGACTCACCCACAAGGCCAGGACCAAAGAGACCTAAGGCATAAGACGAGCCCTACCCCTCTTGAGAAGTTCAAAAAATCACAAGCGAAAGTGTTGGAGGTTGAATCCACAATCTCCTTGGTCATGGTCCCTCCTCCCAACTACCCTACCAATACCCTAATGGGTGAGAGCAGCCCCAACTTAACTTAGAGTAATTCAAGAATTTTGGGTAACACATAATTTCAAACGGGGCTCAGGTGAAGCACCTAAGTAGCAACCATTCATGAAGCCTTAAGTGCCAAAACACAACTTAGAAAGCACATAAGACAACTAGTTATCAGCTGGTTTGCAGTCAATATATTCTTTCGAATTCCAATTCCTGAACCAGCCAAGATTCATCCATATGCACAAATTATGCCACATAAATGGACCACACAACCTTCAGATCCTACATACACATTTTGTGTGTGTTCACAAAAAGAAAAAGTTTGCGAAGGACATGGTAAAAATAAAGCAAAATTAGATTAGACTAAAAATGACGCAGAATAAAAGGAAAATCCTGCTTCTTTCAAATTTTCAAGTCAAACCTGCACTAGCAAAACCCATCTTCCTTTACTGTGTATTAATCAAGTGCTCTTTTCCATTTAATAAATGGAAGGATTTAAACCTTTAAAAACAGCAGTGACAGAACTATATTAAAAAAATAATAATAATACTCTATTGATTTCATGATATGAAATGAGAGCAAAAGAGGATAACAATACCCTCAATGAATATGTTCATAGTGAAAAGGAAACTCATAAAAAACTTAAGCCATCCATGAGAACAGTACCTGCAGGCATCGGACATATCGTTTTGTATATCCTAGATCATTCACTAAGGGCACTTCCAATGCTTTTGCCAATTGGCGAGCTGATGTAACAAACCTGAAAGAAATTTCATCGTCAATCAATCCCAGCAACAACAACATTGGTGGACTACAAGGGGTAACCAGCAATCACACTGTCAAACAAATAGCACATCACTCCCAAATATCAAAACTTCAATATTTTATTCAATCCTTTGATTTCTGACACAGGTCAAAGAAATAAAGGAGAGAAGAAAAAGAGCACCCCTTATAGCAAGGGCCATGACCATTAGAAACAATGTACACACACATTCTGAACCACAAAGTGGATTCCCTAGATGTCCTCCCTGAGGGAGAGATTTGTTAAACACTATGGCACTATCTCAAAAACCACAAACCACTTGTAGCCAAAATCTATAATGGTGATTCTAAAGAATAGAACTCCGCAATTTGCTTACTCATAAAGCATAGCAATACATAAAAATCCACCGCAGGTCCTATGTTTTACATAGATTAGCACCCTACAGAATCAAATTGCATTGTACGGAAGAAAAAACAGATTCAATAAAAATCAAGGACAAACAAACCTCAAACCACATATACAAAACAAGGTAGGATGTTAAAAATCGTTTGAATAACAACCAGAAATTAAGTTCTAAAATTTATGTTAAGGAAATAAAAGCACAGCCACAGCTGTCATGATTCCTCAGAAAAATAACATTACCAGCAACATTTCTAGGTCATTATGAACTTTTTTCAAATTTGTTACAATAAACACGCATGAAAAACATACATATTACAGTTACTTTGCAAGTCCTGAGCAGATAAACTGGAGGATGTATTTTGAGTAGCAGCTTGGTACTTCTGAGCAGCTGCTCCAAGTTGATTAACCTGCAGAGATCCAACATTGCAATTATAACACCCCCCCCCAAAAGAAAACATTTAATGTTTAGACGTACAAGCATTAATCATTGTATCCAAATTAATGGCAATTATTGAATCAATATTCTGTATATTAAGATGATTCGAGAAAAATGAAGGAAAACAATTGGCACAAAGCAAACATGGAATGAATAATCATTAAATAAAATAGTGCACACTAAACATATTACCACAACATAGAAGTGTTTTCTTATAATGCAGTAGCAATGAACTGGACCACTATGAGAGAAGGGCCTTGCAATCAAATTGATACAAGTGACACATATGTCTCTACACAGTGTTAATGCGGTAGTAATAAAGTAGACCACTATGAGAGAGGAGCCTTGCAATCAAAAAGATATAAATCACATATGAATCTCCACAAAATGCAGGCAAATGCAGGGCTGTATGAGATTCATGGTCTCCAGAGAATGTGCTTGAACATTTTCTCTGTAGGGTTTCATCATGGACAAAATTGATCATGAATGAACATATGGTGGACAACTAATTCTTAATAACTTGTTAACGGGTTTATTTGGGACAAGAAACAAGAGAGTATATTCATTAGAATAAGTTTAGAAGCTTTAAAGTAACAAAAGAACAACTGTGACTCAAAATACTCCTCAAGACCCATACAGTAGGGATGACCAGCCCCTCAAACCATTCTTCTAATGGATAACCTTAAAACAATTTGCAAGAACTTACCCATGGAGAAGCAAGCAAAAAAGAAATATCCCACACATCTTCATGGTCAATCTCTTTGTCATGAAAAATAGATTGTTACACTCTTGCCCATTGCCATATGTCCCAAACACTCTCCAATAATCTTTTAGATTCCTAGGGCACCCATTGTTATCTCAAGAAGTCCATAAAGAGAAGATTGTGGTGTAGCTAAACTACCCCAACAAAGCACATCATCTCATCCACACCAAACCTTCTAATTCTAAGAAACCTTCTATCAAGAAATAAGTGGTGGCAAGAGTAAACTCCCCGAGCCATTTACATAGAATCCAATATTCTGCGACAAGGCCCAAGATTTAAATCTCTGCACAAATAGTACACCTGTTAAGGTTTGAAGCAGTGTTGTCAAGGTGAAAAGGCAAACTAGGTGATAAGCCTCTTTAAGGCGAGGCCATTCAGAGTTCTAAAAAAATTATTTATTTATTCATTGTTTTTTCATTCTATATGTGTGTGTGTGTGTGTGTGTTATACTAAAATAAATGATATATTATGAATTTTAGTATGTTATTTAACTTTTATTAATTTAGAGTTTAAAATAAATGTTTTTCAAACTCCTCTTAAAAAACTAAATTGCAACTACCTCCTGAAGGCCTAGGCCACTTGGGGGACCGAGGCATCAAGGCAAAGCCTTGACAACACTGGTTTAAAGTGGTAAATGCTCAAAAATGAGGATTCTACAAGGATTGGTCCAAGTTCTTTTCTAGTTCATCAATTCATTGAGATAGTGGAAGCCCATGCCTTCACGTCTAAATATTAGTATTGCACTTCTTTTCTTTTTTTTGGGCAGTTTTGTGTGTGGTGGTGGTGGTGGTGCACTAACAAGTTCATAGATCGGATTTCATATTTGGAATTGAATATACCCTGCAAACATCATGATTGGAATTGTAGTCCCCCCTCCTTCTTTCAAGTAGTTAAACCAAACAAAGATTTAAAGAAAGGGGTTGGGCGGTTCTTCTTTTCCGTTCATTTCAGAAAATCCCTAACTAAATTTTTTTCTTAAGGTTAACTATTTAAACCAAACAACGATTTAAGGAAAGGGGTGGGCAGTTCTTGTTTTCAGTTTTTTCAGAAAACCCCTAACCTAAAGATCTACCTCCATACTTAAGTTCGCAATGAGGAATGTCACAGATATATTTTTATTAAAATGGCGCTGAAGACAGCATCCAGATCCCAAACTTTAATGTTGATTTAAACATTAGAGGCAAAAAAGACTAGTTGCACCAATCTGCTACAGATTTAAGACCCAAACTTATACATTAAGTACTTCAAACAGAAAACTGTCATTACGAGGCTACAACCCATCTTTTAAAAAAATAATACTAACAACAATAACAATAAGTGAAAAGAAAGCAACTAAAAGCAGTACCTTCATAATAACTGAAAGACATTCAAACAATGGCAAGAATAAAGAAATGGAAACACAAAATCAATTAAAGGAACAAATCAACAATAGCAGATGGCAAACATATGTACATGATAATAGCTGCTGCCTTGACTTATCCCTGGAAAAAGAAATCATGTAAGATACAAAAACCAACCAATCTTTGTAATAGAGCATCCAAATATTCTAAAAGTTACTCCCTTAATTAGTATTTAATTGAAAGAAAATTAATAGGGGTACATTATAAACCTTTTTCACATTTTTGCTCACCAATATCATATCAAAGAGCAATTCGGGGCATTTAGTGAAGCCTAATGAAACCAGTATCCATTCCCTTAATGCATGGTTTCGAGGTGCGTGTCCCAATCATCACTAGTTTAGTGATTCAGGAAACAATTTGTGCTTATCAAGGGTGGGGAAGAGGAAGGAGAATAAAGTGCCAAAGAACTAAAGCACATACAAGATTCATTACTCGGCTAAAGATCCATTCCTTCACTAAATTAAGAGAGCCTCATTATATAAAAGAACTTTCAGCCAGCTCTTGAGCCAGTAATAAGAGCAAGAAAGATCAAAGCCAAGCTCTCCATTAACATATCTAATAAAAATAGAGTAATTAAAAGAAAATTATCCCAAATTGAAAGCCATATCATATTCTTCATATTCATAAAAAACATTGATTACCTGAGGTATTAACAATTTTCGAGGTATTAGCTCCTCATGGCGCCGAGCACAAAATTCCCAGGAAACAATCTATTAATAAACAGAGAATGATAATGTCAACCAATAACCTTAATGGTGCGGAAATAGTGCCTGATCAATAAACTATTAAAACAGACAACCATGCAAAAGTATCACCCAACCTTCAGTTCTGGGGAGAAAACAATCCGCAGTTGACCATCTCGAACTACACGTAATTGTTCAAATACACTTTCCTGTATTGCTTTTGCATAGTCCAAAACAATGTGGCCAGAAGCATTGTGATATTCATTAGGCATATCAACATAAAGGAGTTCCTCCAAAGTACCACTATCATATTTGATTTTGCACAGTCTGGGTAAAACCTCGACAGTTGTTTCTGCATTGTAAAGAGACCTTCAGTTTCAAGAGATTGGGAAGTACAAAATCAAAAGCCAGACCAAAAATGGGGAGTTGGGAGGGGAAAAGAGGGGAGATAGGATACAGAAGTAACTTGAAAATGAGATTAAAAGATTGAATTTCATAGCATGTGAAGGAAGTTACAACATTATGCCATTGACATAAAAATAATAATAATAATAAGAATGAGATCCAACTAATAGAAATGGCCAAATGCCGATAAACGGGCACATACCAAAACCACGACCAGGCTTACGGTTGCATATTTCACAGTGCCATACATCCTGCAAATTTCAAATAAGAATCTTTATTTTATTAATTTGCAATTTACCTTTAAAACACGTCAAATGTCCCCTTCCCTGAAATCAATCTGACTAGCAAAGATCATTAGACTCTTTGTATATTTGTAAGTTGTAACACCATTGAACTAAGAAATGCCAAATAGTAAATTGATTGGCAAACTTGGTAAGAATTGAAGGTTTGTACTCAATTTAGCCAAGGCCACCCAATCCAATCAAATTTCATTGTCCACATGTCCAATGAGTAATAATCAACCAAGACATTTCCAAAGTATTAAGGCAGATATAAGAAGTGTGTATAAGTCTTCCATTTCTAGATCATTATGGACAATCCCGACCATGTTTTCCAAGTAAAACAAATGAAGATTGAAGACATTTTCATTTATAAGGTGCATTTCATCAAATCAATTAGAAATAATTGACCAGAATCTGCATCTCCTATACAATAGGGTAATGTCACCAAAAACAACAACAAAGGTTTAGCTAGAAATAAACCTGAGGGAAAACACCAGTTGTTTGCCTGCTGCTTCCATATTGAGAAACACACCACCTCTTCCTGGCATTGGGAGCAAAGTACTCTGCAACAAATTTCCTCCAGAACTCAATATTGTTATCCTGCATTTGAGACAAGCTTAAGCAACAAAGAAGGGCTTGTACACAACTACCCACAGAAAAAACAAAAGGAAAAAAGAAAAGGAAAACAAAAACTTAAGCTGAAACTACAACATCTTACTGTTGGTCTACGTTGCTGATGGTACATATAGTGCATCAAACGACGAGCACAAGTCCCAGGTTCATAAGCTGGTTTCATAGCAGGTCTCACAGGTAAATTTTGCTGCTGAAACTGCTGCTGCAATTGGGACCTTTGCTGAGGCAGTGCTTTCAAGAGCTGCTGCTGTTGTTGTAGCTGCAAAATACGCTGTTGTTGCAAAATATTCATCTGGGCAGCTGCAGCTTGTGAAGACTGCCTGGACATGTGGAGCAATTGTTGTTGCTGCTGCTGAAGAAGCAACGACTGATCTGAATGTTGGGATTCCATTTTCACAGGAGGCAAGCTTCTCAATGTCTGAATCTGTTGAGGCTCCAGTTTCACCTGGTTCCGCAAGGATTGCAACTGTTGCTGTGACATATTTTGGTCATTAGTCATTTGTGGCTCCAATTTAACTTGCACCCTTGATTGATACTGCTGTTGTGAGGATGGTTGTTGTTGTGTTACTTGCTGTTGTTGCTGTTGCTGCTGCTGTTGTTGCTGCTGCTGCTGCAGTTGTTGCTGCTGCTGCAATTGTTGCTGCTGCTGTTGCTGAGCTTGAGGCATGGAGAATTGTTGCGCTGACTGTTGAACTTGAACATGCTGGAAATTCTGGGGTTCAAGATGCTGATGCTGCTGTTGGTCTTGAGCAAGCTGGTTTCCAGACAACCCTGGAAATTGCTGCCCCTGACTTGCAACAGATGAATTGGGGTTTGTCGTGTTCGACGCCGACGGAGCAAAATTCATGCCATTTCCAATTGTAGCAAGTGGATCAGAATCAGCACCAGTGTCAATTCCCCCGCGTTGAAGACTCCCTGAACCAGAGATCCCAGAATTGGACCCACCATTGCCATAAGACTGATTCAGGAGGGAGGAAACATTGGGCATGTTTCCAAGCAAGTTAACGTTACTATACTGATTCCGTGGAGAAATAAGCGAAGGAAACATGGATTGTGAAGGCACTGCTCCCCCTTGAGCTCCCAAAATACTAGAATTCGATCGCAGAAGAGAAGGAGTGACAGATTGGGCACTTCCCATAGGTGTCGGAGGCCCTGAGGGCACCATTTCTCCCCACCAAACAACAAATATGCCAAATACACACAAGGATCAAGACGAAACAAAGAAAATAAAATACTAAAACAGCATGATTTGCAAATTCAGCACAACGAGATCCAAATAACTCCCAGACATACAACAAAGACGAACATTTCGTCCATCTCCACTCAAAATGGTAGATAATTACCCAAACTTACAAAAAGCCCAAGATAACACATGATAATCAAGGAGCAATTTTGACGAAGCCGCGCATCTAAACATTCGATGCCTTGAACTTCCGAACAACAAAGAAGCAAGAACAACTAAAATTGTGACTAAAACACAGGAACAGCAACAACCACTCATTGCGAACACTATAACAGAACTCCATCACCCGCAAACAAACACAACAATCTCCAGCAGCAATTACCAAACCCTTCAAACACTCCAAAAACCCTTAGATCCACCGTGCTCCGTAACATCCTACAAAATGTCGTCCCAACACACACTCCACGCTTCAAACCAAGCTGAAATTAACAAACAGAAGTCCTTTTCCTACACTACCGAACCTCAAAATCCAATCTTTTCTGCACCAAAAACCCTCCTCCTCTTCCTCAATTAACTAAGTATACCACGGATCACAAACTCGATCGAGATTGCAGCAGAAAAAAACTCAAGTGCCTTTAAAAACTCGAGCCCAAAACCCTAAAACACATCACAGTATGAATTGAACAATAAAAAGGACTCACCAAGTTTTCCCCCAAACTTCAATCCCGTCGATCGAGCCAAAAAACAACACAAGATCTCTCTCTCTCTCTCTCTGTCTCTTTCTCACTTCTCTCTCTCTCTTCAATATGAAGTTTTTACTAGGGTTTCTTCTTAGAGTTCTGTACCGGGGTACACTGCTACTACTTTTGTGTCCGAATGCGTTCTGTTCTGTTCTTGGTTTTTTTTTCTTTTTATTTCTTTTTTTTTTTCTCTTTCTCACCTTTTCGGTTGCTGTGTGCCGTGTTGTTTGTTCTACCTTCTTCAGTTACGGCTTTTTTGTTTTTCAGTTCTTCTTCTTCTTACCTGAAGGCTGAAGAGAGTGTGTGCGAATGTGTGTGTTTTTGTGCGTGTGTGATGTCCTTGCGGACGTCAAAACCTGGTATGAATTGGATTTAATTTGTTTCATTCCCTTCCGAACCTTTTTGTCCAACTAAGTCAAATCCTCCCCTATCTCTCTCTCTCTCTCTCTTGCTTTCTCTCTCTACTGTCTACATGTCCCCATGTCATGGCGTGATGACTCATCATGCTCATACATTTTCATCATCCGTCCATCATCCATGAACCGCGGCTCCTACACCGCCTTAAGCGCTACCGTTAACGTGACCGTTAACGGCTGTACGACTAACGGAAATATTTTGAATACTGGTAAATATTTGTAGAAGGAAGAGGGCTCAATTTTCAGATTCTAGCGCGCCTCTCCCGAGCTTTCGTTTTTTAAGCACAAATAAATACAAACTGAAAAATATAGACCACAGTGAAATTAATTAATTTTTTATTTTAACACCCCATTTCCATCTTATTTTTCTTTAAAACATTAAAAATATTGATTACAAATCACAATTAAAAAATCAAAAAACTGAATTACATTTTCTAGTCACACATGCAACCCAAATTTTTGCCTTATATTTAGAACTCACCCATGACTTTTGCAAGTACAACACATTTTTAATTTTTAAATATAAAATGGAAAGAAAAATCAGCTATTTTAAAGTTTTTTTGAAATAAATTTGGAGTAGACAGCTAAATAAAAAATAAAGTTTATTTAACTATAGTCCTAAAATATAAAAATATCATATATAATAATATATTAAATATCCATGTCAATATTATATTTTCTTAATGCATGTCAAAATCTCTTAATTTATTGGGAGTCCTTTTTATAAAAGTATCAAAATTATTTAATCTTTTCAATGCTAAATTATACAAATATATGGATATTAAGAGTAATTTCTAATAAAGTAAAAAAAAAGAAACTTGAAATAATTTTAAATAAGATTACAAACTCATATATCTCACAAGTCTTCATATCTAATAGTTGTCAAATTTAATATCTGCTACCATAGAAAAAAAAAAAGAAAAAACTAAACTTTTTTGTAGTTAATTTGCATTAACGTGCAATGATTCAAACTGGTCTACGTGTTCTTAGTTTTAATAAGATTATGACTAGAAGCATACATGTATTGTGATATGCTTTGTCATGGTTTGCTAATTCATTCTAATAATTTCTAGCAAGCAAAAAAAACTTTTACCTTTGTTTATTTATTTAATTTTATAAAATTTTATTTTAAAAATTCCAATTGCACACAAGCCTATCGAGTGACGATTTAGTAATATTTTCATTTAAAAAAAATATTGAAGTTGTTTCTGTTGTATTATATACAAATATTCGTTATTTTATAGAGTTATTTGGCGGGTGAGACATGATAAGATTGAGATTATTTTTATTCAAATATCTATGGAAAAAAGTATAAAACAAGACTTCTTCTAATCCCACTAGTAAAGTTGATCATTGTCGATATAACCAAAATCTAACCTTTTGGTTGAGTTTATGGTATTCAACAAAATTTGACTCTTCTCTTTTTATTTTTCTTCAACCACAACACGTGCTAGTTTAACAAAAGGCTAGCAATAAACTTTTTTTTTTTAATGTTATTCAACAATTTTAAGATTAAAAACAAGATATTGAGATTTTTTTTCTTTATAATCTCAAACATGTTATTAAACACAACATTATTTTATTTTTTATCTCCTCTTATTTTATTCTATTTGGTTCAATTCAATCTTGTGAAATAATTTTTTTTTTTTATCTCACATAACTAACACAAACTATATGTATAATATATATATATATATATATTCCTACAAGACAAATGATGAGTGCATTGACTCAAAAACTGAATTTATTAATGTATGCTTTCATTTAGGGATTTAGGAGTAAAAATAGATTAAAGTGAACCAGTGTTTGGTATTAATAACAAGAATTAAGACTATTATTTCTCTTAATAGTTTGAACTTTACTCTGTCATTAAACTATTCAAACACATAAGAAAAATATATTCTATCCCAACAACAACATTTTATTCTAGTCCCAAAGTATTTAATCAAAATAAGGAAAATCATTAGTTTTGCAATTTCTATGAGGGTTTTGCAATTTAAGATCATGACCAATAATGGATTTTGAAATATATGTGCATGATAGGGAAAGAAAAGAAGTGAAAACAAGAAGAAGAAGAAGAAGAAGAAGAAGAAGAAGAAGAGACCAAAAGTAATTGGACAATAAAATGGTTCGTTTTTTAGGATTTTATCTAATCATGTTATGCAGCCAAATATAACATCAGACTATTGGTAATTGTAATTCTATTTTATTTTGTACACCAACCAAGTACATTAAGTCCTTGCAGATGAGTCCTTTCAATACTATCTTTCCAAGACTATGAAAAAACCCTTTTTTTCAAAAAATTAAAAAACATTATTTTTTGCTTTATTTGTAGATTTATGTGTATACATGTAGATCACAAACATGAAAACAATTAAAAGAGTAGATGTTTGATATTCTAATTCAGGTTTATTTTTCTTCCTATAAAATTATAAAGTCGCATTAAAACTATTTCCGATAATCATTTGATTGTTCACAAATTGGTCTTTTTCTTTTTGGTAAAAAGGAAAAAGACTATTTGGTTTAAAATCCCAAAGTTTTTTCTTTATTTTTTT
>JAJIYU010000975.1:0-40807 GCA_030144865.1 Tinospora cordifolia
GTTCCAAATTAAGAACATAACACATTTAAAACTAACTTCAACTTCAAAAAAGGAATGGATTAGGTTTTATTACCTATCAAGGGATTTACACCTTCAGAAACCCTCCAAATAGGCGAATTTCCTCTAGATCCGTCTAAAACTGCAATTGAACAGTTAAAACTTCTAGAATTTAGTTCTAAATCGATAAACTATCAGTTTAGAAGGAAGATTCGAGCTCATAGGGTTCCGGATCATTTTTTCCATCAAAACCTTCAAAACCCTAATTTTTTGTTAAGGAATCTGAATGAATAGATAGACCTGAAACTGAAATGATTAAGTGGTTCAGATTCTTACCTTAGACCTTTAGCTCCTCCTTGAATCAACTCTGGATCGTCTCTTTGAAACTCCAGATCGATTCGGAAAGCTCTGTGCATGAAATGATGAGTCAAGAGCTTGAATCTGTTTAAATTTCGCGCAATGACCGCGGTCGACACTTTACGGACCGAGGTCACCACTGTGACTTAGGTTTTTGCCCGAAATTTTCACTAAGGACCACGGTCGGCCTTTAGTGACCACGGTCACCAGTGTGACATCTCGTTTTTACAATGTTTTCCAGTGTTTTCCCATTGTCAAACATCCTAATTTATTTTATTTTTCATACCATACTATATATTAATCATTAAAACATGTTTTCACACATTTTTATATTTATTTCATAATTTTTTAAAAATTTATTTCCGAGTTGTGTGTATTTGAAAACTTTGGGGTATTACATTGTGTACTAGGGGCAATAAAATCATCACGGTGTCAACAACCCCTATCTCTTATACCTTGACTGACATCCGTAACTTCTATACACACCTCCATACTATGAGGAGGTGGGAGCTCTTGTACCATAGAAAGAATATTCCTTAATGCTTGTTCAAACTAATTGGAACAACCGAATAATTTAACCTCATGTTGCCAAAAAAGGGGATATCTAAAGCTAAATAGACACCATTGCTTCGATTGAAATCCCACATGCACTTCGAATAACCCTTTCAAATTCTTCAAGTTCAATATCCATCAAAATTCTCAAACCATTGCTTAGTGGTCTATCATATGATGCTCCTTGTGGACTGTGAGTTACAGAACCATCAATATAACAAATCACCGAGACAAACCTATCTAACATCTGAATTTAACAAAATAATAAGTTATCATCATGTATATTCATGTAACACCCCGAAATTTTGGCGAGCATGTCATGTTGCGAGAAAATTAATAACATAAATAGTAGTTTTTACGAAAATATATATATATATATATATATATATATATATATATATATATATATATATATATATATGAATATATAATAATAATAATAAACAATTCGTGAAGATACAAATTAAGGTCAAAAGATTAAACGTCTAAATTAGAAATTTATTAGAAATATAAATATGAATATAACAAGATAAAATAAATTCATATTTGGTATTAGCTTAATTGATATTAGATATGATGAAATGGGGCATTGGAATATCTTATTGATTGGTGAAAGTAGGGATTCAAAAGTTGGAATAAATCGATGAACGAAAAAAAAAAATTATACATATAATAGAAGTGTTAAGAGTAACACAGAAAGTTTCATTATTATCATGTATATGTAAATGAATAATATAAAGTGTAACTAGCTTGAGTGATCAGGAA
Source organism: Tinospora cordifolia (assembly GCA_030144865.1). NCBI lineage: Eukaryota > Viridiplantae > Streptophyta > Magnoliopsida > Ranunculales > Menispermaceae > Tinospora > Tinospora cordifolia. The sequence continues at coordinate 1,672 of JAJIYU010000975.1, forward strand.
GGAAAAAAAAAATCTGAAAATTGAGAGATTTGTATTTAGACGAATGAGACACGAATTAACTGGAAACCTCGTGGCGGGGGGAGTTAGCTTCTTCGGGACATCTGGAAGATGATACACACTTGAGGTGAGAATATGGCAGCTGCTACTACCGCTGGGGGACGGAAACGGAGGGAATGAGCAACGGTGCTCTGTTTTGGGGACCAACAACAAGATGATCAATGAAGGGGAGAAATAAGATGGGTTGCCGGACGAGGGAAGAGGAAGAAGACCAGCCCCTGCTGGTTCTGCAGCTGCTCCTGCGTTGAAGGAGAAGAAGAAGCAAGAAGAACGAAAGCAGAGGAAGCTGTTGCATCGTCACACAAACAGGGAGACGTGATGTGTTGTTGCTGATGTTGGGCGTCATTGCATGAACAGAGAAGTAAGGAGAAGAAGAACAGAGAGCAACCAACTGCAACGACTGGTTGCTGCAGTCGAATGAACCAGGGAAGGAGAAGTGCAGCAGGTGGTACGATAAGAAGGAAGAAAACCAGCGTTGCTGGTCTTGCCGGCCCCTGCTACTGGACGCTCAAGCTGCTGGTTGTGGGAAGCTCCTGGTTTGTGTGAGGTTGGTGCGTCGAGCAGAGACGGGAAGTGAAGCACAGCATGGTGGCTCTGTTGCGGTAACTGTGATGGTCGCTGCTGCTGCTACCCGGGCGGTTGTTTCTGCTGCGGAAGGAAGAAACAGACGATGATGTGGCTGGTGAGACGAACAGAGGGAAGGAAGGCGATCAGAGCAATGGTACTTCACGTCTGTTGTAGCTGCTGCAGCTGCCGAACAAATGAAGAAGAAGACACAGCTGCCGTCCACAAGGAGGACGAACAAGATGAGCCGCAGAATTTTGAAGGAAGAACAAGACGAGGGCCGTGCAGCTGTGAGCTGCTGGATGAAGGGAAACCGAAGTAAGAAGAAGAAACAGAGGGGCGTTGCCCTGTTTCTGGAAAATGGAGAACAGCAGCCTGCAACTTCATTTTGGGCGGACTAAAATGAAAGACGAAGGACGTGAATGGGAACAGAATTTGGTTGGGTATGTTGCTGTTAGTTAATCGTGATTTGGGTTAAGGTTCATTTGGATGTTTTGCTGCTAATTGACCGTGAAAATGGAGAAGTAGAACCAAAATCTAGTTTGGCTTTCACTGTGTCGTTCAGCTGAAGGAAGAAGGAAACGGTTGGCTGATTGAAACAGAGAGGTAAGAAAGTAATAAAAATTTTGATTTATGTTTTTTTTTTTTTTTAAACTGAAAACTATTATTAATAGAAATAAAAGTTAGTACAAAATGCCGGATGAGATATCCGGCTTAAACAAACCATTACATTGTCATTGCATGAAGAATTAGCCCCCGTTACATGCCCAATCCCTAAAACTATACCCTTTCCCTAACTTTGAACATGATACCCAAGTTGCAAACAGAGTATTTGACCTTTCTCATATTACACAGTCTAGATTATACTTTTCCAAAAAGAGTCTCTCATTCCTCTCCTCCCATATTACGTACCACACTGCTAAGAGAACCAGCTTCCAGTATTGTCCTATTCTACTTGTTCTTTCATTGATTTATGTTAATTCGGTATGTTTAGCTAATAATGGAATTATAGTGTAGTTACCAATACATTATAAAGTTTTGAATCTAGTGTAATACAAATAACTAATATGAATTGATTAGAACAATAAAGTTTTGATAAAGCTACCCATCTTATAATGACAAAATATTAAGATTTGAAAAAAAAATTAATAAAAATAAGTAAATAAAATTTATTAATGAATGTCTACTTATTTATTTAAGTATTTAAATTAAGATTATTTATTTAAGTTGTTAAGGATCTAATTTAGGAAATTAAATGAATGAAAATTATTTAAATTGACACTCAACAATAATCTTAGCAAAACTTTATTAGTAAGAAAGGATTAAAAATCCTAATTACGAACGAGACTAAAGATTTGACCAATAGAAGTCTTATTTTATTCGTAATTATTTTAGTCAAGATATGAATAAGTTATTTGATTCATAGCGACTAAGAAATGGAAGAACACTTATGTAACAAATTTTTATGTACGAAACTAATCACGAAAATAATCCTGATTAGTTAAAAATTACTAGATTGAAAAGTTATGAAATTACTTCGAAACTTTAGTTAGGAATATTATTGAAATTAAATTAAAATGTATAAAATCCTAGAATTTAGGAAGAATCCAAAAATTAGTTGAACCTAATATCCGGACCTCATAATCAGTTTAGAAATTTTAAGCTTAAGAATATTTTGAATAAGATTTAATATGAAGAAGGAACTTAGAAATTTTCATTGGTTATTAAATTTCAGATTCTTACAAATAGCTCGAAGAAAAGCAAGGAGCCCTGAAAATTGTCAAAACCAGGTGGGCGTGACTTCCTTGCTCATACGTATTATATAGATTTAAGATTCAAAGCATTTGATTGAATAATTCTAGTGTATTAAAGTCTTATTAGGAAATTGATTGAAATTGTTTGGCTTAGGTGAATGATGTGTAATTTTTAATGAATCATGTAATTCATTTGTAATTAGTTCATGACATGATCTTGCATTTGGATTTACTCGAATATGGCATGCATGACTAGAAACATATACATTTAGATCTTGTTGTTCACTCATGCATCTTATCATGCTAACGTTAATGAATAGTTTGACTTATTTTCCTAGTAAATGGTGTGATGTTTTATGTGATTGAGACTGATTGTAAAACTAAAATAAGACGATGGTTTATTAAGAATCCACGTACTGGTACGATTGACGAGCCTGAAGTGGATTGAGGTGGCATCTCCTATATGTTATTGCTTGAGATTGTCGAGCTACAAGGTGGATCGTAGGTATTTTCAACCAGAGCTGACTGTGACAGCTCAAAGTCTTTGGGAGACGGTACGATGCTGCAGTAAGTACTCTCTTTTAGGCTATGATGTGAGTATCAATTGATTTTAGATGGTTGCTGGAACCCTCTGAGATTAAATTGGATCCTAGGGAATACCGAGAGGCATCTCAACCCTCTTCCAGTCTTAGACTCCGACTGAAACAAATGAATGTTTGAACGCCTAATGTTTGAAAGTGTGTGTAATATTTTGGATTGGGTCCGTATAATGCATGTGATGTATAAGATCAATCCACTGAGCTTTCGAGCTCACTCCCACTTTATTTTTCAGGTACATCTGGACATAGAGCAAAATAAATTACGTCAAGAGACTCGTACTTTGATTGGACACCTCATGGGGAGGTCGTCCGGGATAGGTGACTTGGAGGTCATGTTTTATGTATTTTACTGGATTGTTTTAATGTATTTACATTAGTTTTAACTTGGGTTGTTTTATTTTTCAATGGATTTCCTTGGTTAACGATTTTGGGTTGAATGACTAGTTTTAAAGTATTTTTCGCTGCATTATTTATGACTTATAATAAGGAACCAGGTGAATGTCTCGAGAAATTATTTTAATTCTTTTGTTTTGTATTAGAAATTATCCAGAAATTGACTTGAGAACATATTGTTATAAACTTGATTTTGAAGAAAAAGATTTTGATAGAAGAAAATTTTAGTAGCATCTCGATTTTCGTCGGGCAACGATCCACATGTGACGGAACATGTGAATGGAGGTTCGGCCGAAAATTGGGGTATTACAATTCATCATCATACAATACAAGAAATAAAACACTAATATTCATAGCATAGTAAAATATAACAAAAAAAACTTTCTACGCTTTGCATAAATTGCATAAATGAAATCATTTAAAAAAAATTTTTGATATGCGAAAGAACTTTAGTATAAAAACAAATACTACATTGGCAAAATAGAATCATTTGTTTATATTGAAAAAAAATTAAACTAAAGTTTTTTTTTATTTTATATGAAACAAATCACAACAGTACTAAAAGTGTTGGTCCCTTGAACCGAACACGTTTGGTTATGCTTTAGGATTTGGATACAGAAAATTACATTCAAATCATAAACCAAATGGATCATAGAGAATGTTGCAAACACAACTCATGAACCAAACATAGCCTAAATGACACTACAAACCAATTTTCTTTTGGACGGGTCTAATTGGACCAAGTTATACAAACAATTCCATAAATATTAGATTAAGAAAAGCTCTAAGCATGATTAGCTTTTACCCGTACGAATAATGAATTTTATTATGATATTCTATCATGTGAAACACTAAAGGTAAAAGGAATTCAAGAAGATTTACTTCAATTTTCTCTCATAGAGTGTCTTTTCTTAAATGCTTTCATGGGATTTGAAGACCTCCCTTCAAGAATCTTAAAAATTGAAGACATAGGAATAAAACCAAGATGTTATGCATAGGGTTTAAACTAAAATTAAAACAGTACATATACCTCAAACAAAGTCAAATCACTTCTACCAGTGATGGGCCAGACAAATCTCGTGGCTCTTTCTATACCATTATCGAGTAGAGGAAATTGATTGGCATTTAGTACACCTTCATGTGCCCTCATTTTGCTTGTAGGGAAAAAAAAGGAAAAATGAATCAACAACATAAATGTTGCTAGGGATTACACTTGCAATGGAATTGTTAGCTATTGATAGCTTCAAGAGCATAGTGAAGTTAACAAAAACACTTAAATCACCATCAGCAGATAAGCTAAGACCATCAACAACAGCACCGGCAACATTGCTAACACTACAAATAATCCCATTCCAAGAAGAAGGGCATCCGTTGAAATCAAGAACAAGCCAAGAAAGCATACCAATGGTATCATTGCCAAGTCCTTTCTTTCTTTGAGCAACTACAATAGCCTCTGCTTTGTTTCTAAAACCTTGGTAGAAATGGTAATAAATACCCTGAAAACATATTGACATAATGGTTAGATAATAATTTAATATACGACACTTAACGGTGGAAAATGAGACAAATTTTCACAATTCAAAAAAACTAACCTTCCGAATTAGTTTGCATAACCACTAGTTTGTATTTAAAAACTTTGGATATAATTTTTCAGTGTGTTCTGTCATCCAAATGTATAAATCACTAGAATCTTATATATAATTGTGTAAAACTTGCTTGCATGTAGCCATTTGCTTCTTTTGAAAAAGCTCCTATTATAGATGTTAAAAGTCTAGACTTTTGGAAGTATTTATGAGTGTTTGACAAATTTAGAAAAAAAATTGGTTTTCTTTGTCTTTCCATTTATTACAAATATAAAAAAAAAAATAAGACAGAAGGCTAGCAATTTTACTGCAGCAACACAAATTGTGCTAATTCTCCTACTGTTTTGGCTAAAACTATGCTACACCTTGCCAACAAACATGAAAAAAAGCCTTGCGTATTCTTAAAAAAAGTTTTTCTCCAAGCAATACAAAATACATACATTTGTCATTGCTACAAACTCAACTTTCCTTTAAAACACCAACAATATCAAACAGCTAGGTAGAATATCATAAGTCATTTCTAGATATATAAAATTTACAAAGAGTTCAACCTTCTTCCCCTTATACTTTTCCATTAAACAAAAGATCCTTAGCAGATACCTTAATTGATTATCACAATAAGAAATTAAAATATTCTTATGCATAATAATTTTAACTCTTATTTAAATTTTAAAATTTCTCTTCGACCTCTAATGTACACTTCTCCGACCAAATAGAAGTTTAGATACTACTAACTCTATGTGATGATTCGTAGTAAACCCTTTTTTATTTATCCCTTTGTCACCTAGGTGTTCCCCTTAGATTCCAGTTTTTCATTTTGCACCTGGGTTGCATTACATAGCCCTCAATCCTGAATTTTTCTTTAAGCCTTACAAGTATGTAAACTTGTTGCATAATATCATATCATTTTCAACCATACCCTGCTTTCAATTTTTGAGCTGAAGAAGGTAATTTAACGGTGCAAAATGGGTTATTTCTGCACAGTTATGCAAAAATTATAATTGCTCTTCAATCCAATCTGCCAGAAACCACAAATTGGTAGAAAAGAAGAAGAAGAAGAAGAAGAAGAAGAAGAAGAAGAAGAAGAAGTACCTACAAAGATTGTGGATTGGAGAATGCAACTAAGCTGGCTTTTTCAAAAGGATGAAATTAGAAAATATGTTTACAGAAAAATGCAATGTAAATCTCATTTTAAACCCAACACCATTTACAAAAATCATTCAAAACACAATTAAAACTACAATCTTTCGACATACCTAACACCAAAAAATCTAGTAGCTTCCTTTAATTCCTTCAACGGTGAGAAAAATCCTTTTCGACTGTCAAACAAACCCTAACGGCACGGTAAAAACACACACTGTGAGATATTTGTGTTTTTTACTATGGTAGAAACCCTAAACTGTAAAAACGGAGCAACCAATTTATGTTGGTGTTTTTACCTTTTCCCTCGACTGGATAATTTTTTTTAATACTGTGCTAAGAGTGTCTTTTATAAAGACATCTTTAGCACAAGTAGGAATTGTGCTAAAGGCATCTTTACAAAAGACGCCTTCAGCACAAATAGGATTCGTCCTAAAGGCGTCTTTTGTAAAGGCAGGCGTCTTTTGTAAAGATGTCTTTACAAAAGACATCTTTAGCACAAATGGGGCTCATGTTCAAGGTGTCTTTTGTAAATACACCTTCAGCACAAGTAGGATTTGTGCTAAAGGTGCTTTTTAAAAGACGCCTTAGCACAAATAGGGCTCACTCTGCCACCTTGGATGCCACCTCGATGTTAATATGGCATTGACTGGACGTCGATTATGCAAAAGTAGGGTAGAGGCATCAATATTTTAGAAGCAGGGGCAATTTCATTATTTTTAAAAATAGTAAGGGTAATCATGTCAAAAATTGTGTCACTTCTTCCCTCCTCTTCCTCAAATGGTGCTAGCAGTTGGTATCCTTGCATTGTTGCCCTGAATTTTATTGTGAACTAAACTGGCATTATTTTTCACCATAAAATCATCATAAAAAAAATTTCATTGTTTTAAAAATTTAATTAATAATATCATGTATGTTTGGCATGATTATTAAACTCATTATTCATTATAGGCACATGAAATCCTTTTTTTATGTGTTCTAATATTTTTGATAAAAATTCTCATTTTATAATTATTTTATTTTAATTTCTAGCAAATTAAAATTTTGATTTTTCACCCTTGAGTATTTTTATTTCTAATTTCATAATTTTTAATTTTTCTTCACAATAATATGATTTTGATATTTTAATTATTTTATTTTTCAACTAGAGAGCTATGAATTATAAAAATATGTTAGTATCACCTTTTTAGGTGTTTTTATATTATTTTTAGGTGTATATTCTAATTTGTATGTTTTTTTCTATATTTTTTCATCTTACACTTTTTTGTACTATTCAAGGTAAATAATATATCTATATGTACACCTCTTTTATTTTATGTTCCCTTACATATAAATAAATACTTTTACCTTACAAACTGATTTTTTAACATTACTTTCAGCCACCTATTTTTTTTCAAAAAAAAATTCTAATTAAATATTTTAATGTTATTTTTACAATTCTTTAAACTATATTATTTTCTACTCTACTTTGAGCATATATGTGTCCTAGTGTATGTGTTTTATTTTTTACACTACTTTTATATCAATAACATTTTTACCTAATTTTTAACATTAATTTCTGACAACTAAATTTCTGAAAATTTTTAATCATAAACATGTACCATATTAGTTTTACAACTAATGAACCTACGAACTCTATCAATTATATCATTTTCATTGACCAAATTATATTTTTATCCAAAATAATTCACCAAACAACTATTAATCTAATTTAGGGTTATTCTAACATCCTATTTATTTAGACAAAGTTAATTAATCTTTATATATATATATATATATATATATACATACATACATACACACATACATATATACATATATATATATATATATATATATATATATGAGATACTATATGCTATGCTATTATTTTTAATTAACACATACTATTTTCATGACAATTTAATTTACACATTTGACTACACTAGTTTCACATACCAATTTATATTTCTAAATATTATAATTTGTAAATTTAATTTCTAATTATATTAAAATCGTCAATGTTATTTACTCAATATCACCTAAAATAATATAAATTCTATGCATTTTTAACATGAATAATGTAATGCAATCATATAAATCAAAGCATGTAAGCTAAATAATTATATTCTAATTATTAACAAGTTAAATTGATTTTCCTATCTAAAACTTCAAAATCTAATATAAAGCAGGATATGGAAATAAAATTACAAAGAATAAAGTATAAAATTTTATACCCTTATGCTTTAATTTTTGTCGTTCGATTCCGATCAATCAAAGTAAAATAAAATCTCCAAAGAATTTAGGCAAGATGGGAAATGGTCACTTGAAAACTTGTTTTCAACTTCTTATTTTGAATATGAGAGGAACATGAGGAGGAAAGAAGAAGAAATAAAGAAAAGGCTCAAAATATCAAGATAATAAAAGGGTGTTCTCTTGGCCTATGAGAATAGAAGAGGAAAAGGAAAGAAACAAAGATAGTTGCGTGAAACTTAATTTTTTTTTTCTTATTTTTGGCTTTTTTTTCTCTTGTTGGCCAACTTTGGGAGAATGAGCCACAAGTTGACATATGAATATATAATAAAGTCATGGAGATTGTTTCAAAACCAATTTCTAAGTCATGCGTGATATTTAGGATAGAGTTTGGATTAGTTCTGGATAGGTTTGAGGAGTTACACTTGGATAAGATCACTTAAAGACATGTTTTATCCCATTTAACTTCTATTTCAATTCTAACTTATCTACTCTTTCATATTTATCACATGGGACATCCCCTAGGGATATCCTACGCTCTTATGTTCTTTCCTTACTTTATCTTGAACCCACATACTTAAATACATGCCCATATTAAGCGGTACAAGCTTTGGGCCCACAACTTAATCCCTTTTGTTCCATCTTGTCCGTTGATCTAATTAATTCTAATTTGATAATTTTAAATCTTTATGTACTTATATGTATCACCTTTTATTAGTGAATATCAGATTTATTTCATGTGCTAATTTCACTAGACTTTATTAATTAATTTTGTATTTTTTATAACTATTTTTTATGTACATATACTTATTTTTATTCTATTTTAATTTTATTTAGTAAATTATTTTGAACATTTAGGAAAATTATAGGGTATCACACCGTTTTCCACCCATAGATGGATGAGTAGTCCTTGAGGTGATCTAGATTTTTGAGAACATGCTTAGAGCTTGTGCATTGGCTTTAAAAGAAATTGGAGCAAACATTTGCACTTGGCTAAGTTTGCAAACGAGAACAGCTATCAAGTCAATATACAAATGGCTTCATTTGAACATGTTATGGATGAAAAACGTAGATTGTTACCATGTTGGGCAGACCTCAAAGATTGAGTATTTGTAGGACTAAACATTATCCAAGAAACCAATGACAAGGTTCATCTTATTCAAAAATGGTTAAAAATTGCTTGGGATAGGCAAAAGAGTTATGTCGATTACACATGCCAACCACTGGAGTTCTAGAAGGGGACAAAGTCTTTCTTTGTGTCAGTCTAAGAAAGGGAACCAAGAAATTCGATGTCTAAAGCAAGTTGGCACCATGTTTCAGTGAACCATTGAGATTGTTTAGTGAATAGAAGAAAATGCCTACCATCTTGAACTACTAACAAACTTGTATGTGCATGAAATGTTTCATGTTTCAATGATTTATTAATACTAGCCATATCCTTCACATATCATTCACAATGGAGATATACAATTACCGAATGATGCCAATTATGAGGAGGAAGTGGCGGTTAGAATCCTCAATTGAAAGATAAATAGTTTGATGAACAAGGATATACCATTGCTAAAAGTTTTATGCAGGCATCAAATAGTAAAGGAAGCAACCTAGGAGTTCGAAAGTGAGACTCGCATGAAATATCTAGAGTTATAATACCTAGAATTTGCCAACAACAACAAACAAACCAAAAAAAAATGAAGACGCTAGACTGCGGTTCTCAAATCAGGACTGTGGCCTTCTTCAAAACGAGTAGTCCGCATGAAGACCGCGGTCCAGGGTCAAGGGACTGCAGTCCTATGTCAAGAAAGTTCGTGATTTTATGGAGGGCGTGAGACCGCGGTTCTGGTACATGATCTTGCGATTAGGGACAGTGCTAAGACCGCAGTCCTGGAACCAAAGATCGCGGTCCTACAATTAAAAATTAGAAATGGAATGTGGGAATGTTGCCATTGCCTGGTACATGTGTATATATATATATATATACATACATACATGAAACAAGAAGAAGTTGCACCAGACTGCACCAAGGGGAGACACTGCAATCTAAAACCCCAGACCTGCGCCGAGACATATTACAAGGTGAGATTCTACTTCCAAAACTTTTATACAAGTTCTATGTTGTGTTCTGTTGCGAATGGGATTGATAATAACGATCCTAAACCATTGTTCTCATTGGTACATGACAGATCTGAGAACTGTTGGGAGTCCAACGAGGGGAACACAAGAAATAACGAAAGAAATTAAGGTATAACAATCTTTTGATCATCATGATTCATATTATAACACTAGAGTCTTGAGTTACTGAAACGTTGTTCACTAGAAAAACGAAAATAGAGGCACAAAAGGTGCAGTTTCTCAGAAAACAACGTGACTACCAAGGTACTAAATGTGGTAATACATTGTTCACAATCAGAATTGCCACGGTACCCTACATGCAGTGGTACATAAGAGTAAAACATGCCCAAAACATAACTAATATGATTTTTACCCACACCATATATCATCTGCATTAGAAACACATTGAGTTAAGAATTGAGGCATTTCATTATGGTGTTAAATCACTAAATGTTGATGATACGTGACAAGTGGAATAACAAATCGTGGATTTGCGAAGAAGTAAGTGTAATAACAGGTGGAGATGATTACCTTGTTCCCTAGTTTTATTTGAGTTTTAAATGTTAAACATGATGTTTATTTACTCTATTATGAATGCTTAAGAGTAAGCTAGGGTGCATTTAGACATTGATTGGATATTATGATGTCTTTTGTCGATATAGTGATGTATAACATGATTCTTTTATCTATTCTCATTGTTTGCTTGCTTCATAACATGCGAAATGAATAATCATATAGGCAATAATCGTGAAATGATTATCAAGTCTAATTTACTCGAATGATATTAATTGTTTTACACTTTTCATGCTTAACATGATGAGATGAATGATGTGTGATCTTAATTAAAGTTAAACTAAGACTTGAACCACGTATCGGCGCAGTGGTCCAAGGGGGATCATTGTGGCTGTTCTAGCGGATGGAATGAGGGATTAGTCCCTATTCTCAACAATAAAATGATGGGTGGGACCTTAGTTTTTTGGTGATAAAGCGATGGGTCTGAGCACAACTCTAGTTTGGGTAATGCGTGTACCCCAATAGCCCTTAGGAATCTGACATATAGTACATTTTCCTTGTTTTTTTTATATGATGATGATGAGAGAACACCGAGGTAAAGCCTTTCAGCCAAATTAACAATGATGAACAACTAAATGTTTGAAACGCCTAATGTACGTCAAGTGTTTGCATGTTTAATATTTTGACTTGAATAATATTATGGATATATTGTGTATGATCCACTGGGCTGTTGAGCTCACCCCACATTTTCCTTTTAGGATATCACTGAAGAAGCTGGTCTGGTGAGTGCTACTTTAAGGACATAGACAGTTGTCAATCTTATGGTTGAGATTATTTTCTGATGTTTAATTGAGTATTGGGATTAGATTGGCCACATGGCCCATTAGATGGTTTTATCTATGGAACCTTTTATTTTGTGTTGGAATATAGCCATTTGAGCCAAATTTTGGCTAGTTACTTGAGATTTTTGCTCTCATTTTCATTAAGTTTGGATAACTGAAATTGTTAGCCCATTTATCAGAATTATTATTTTTTATTTCCATGAGATAAATCTTTGTGAGTCCAAGAGTTTAATGAATTACTTATATGGGATCTGATATGTCCAAGACATGTTTAATGAGTTACATGTTAGAAATGTAACGTTCTAGTTCTTGGCAGATGACATGTGTGTTGATATTTAATGATTTATGGGCGCGCCTCTTCATGCGTGACCCAAACATGACAGAAACGAAGGACCGAGAACTAGGGTGTTACATCTAGAGACTGAATGACAAGCATCACCTAAAACACAAGTAACTTTTATGAATTTTGAAGACAAAAGTCCTTTTTAGGGGATAATATTATAATACCTCAAAATTTTGATCCATAATTAGTGATAAATTAACTCAAAAATCAAACATGGTCTGCCAAAACCAAATATGGTCAAAATTGGTCAAATTTGCCAAATTGATCTGTGGATTGAGGAACTTTAAAAAATATTTCAAACTTCAAAATGGGTAAATTAAGTTGTGAGCTTCACTGCCCAGAAGGATTCTCTGCAAATGTTATGGTTGCCTTGTTTGCCATCACCTTAGGAACCAATGCTAGGCATAACGTATATCAATGTGCAGAGGGGACTTAGATCTTTACAACCATGCCCAAATCATGTGCTTACACCCATCTATGTGATCATAATCATGGTCAAAGTTGGCCATTCCACCATGATAATGAGTTGCCATGAATCGTTCTTCTCACTAACCAACATTAAACGTTATTGCATCTTCTCCAAGCAATCCAAACATGTCCCCATGAGTGCCTGAGCACCACGATACACCTATCCATGACCCTCTCCACTAGCCTTACAAAGCCTACACCCCACCCTTTCTCTATAAGCTAGATACAGGTGAATTGAGCTCACCCTTTGACAAATTTCTTGTGTTAAATGTATGCTGAGTGTGGAATCTATGAGTAACTATTGGAAACTTGGAGATTAGTGGTTTGAGACCTATGTAAGTATTCTTAACTATTTTTTTTCAACTCTATTTCCATCTACACATAAAATCACACACTTTCTTATGATTGTCATATGTGTTTGTTCACCCACTTTGGATGAACTTTGTGCATAACCTAGACCATATGACACAAGGCCTTAAACATCAATGAAAGGGGCCATTGTCATGAGTAAAAATGCTCCAAGAATGACCCAAATGCATGATGGAGGGACCAAAACCAAACCTTTCAAATATAGGTGGCTGCTCACTCAAAATCTAAGATTTGAACCCTTATAACCAGCCACTTTTGGACCCACTTTCACACTTGGTCTTGACCATATCAGATCTTTGACCTTACACTTTTAGAATGTACACAAAACCATCTTTGAAATGCCTCAAGAATTGTGAAAAATGATCACCCAATGAAGGAGAACCAAACACAAAAAGTCAAGTAATTTACATGATAACATAGTTGTTGTGTTCAACCCACATAAAATCTTTACCATGAATTGGTATGAAAAGGCTTTGAGAGATGAATAAAATGAGCTTAAGAACATGCAAAACTAACATCCAAATGTCTCGAACTAGGCCAAGAGAGCATAATTGCTTTGTGCACACAAAGTAGTGCACAACATTAGCTCTTAACCTTGGTGGACTGCACTAAGAACTTCCAAAACATGCAATTTTCAGTTTTTAGTTCCAAACACATATGTATGGTCCAATGCTTGGGGATCTAAAAAAATGATTCTAGAGAGCAAAAAGTGAACCACATGCATACATTAAGACTTAAATCTAAGTATACGACTTAGTTTGATGAATGAACATTAAAAAAAAAGGGGTCCTTGTATACATGTAAGTGAAACTAGACAAGCACCAAACAGAGTATAACATTCAAAAGCAACTTGCTGGTTTTGACGAAATGTAGTTAAGCTGGATATGATTTCTAATTTACATATTTTTAACTAAGTTTGCATACATGTTTTACAAGAAATGAACTAGGTGGTAGTTGAAAAAACCCCATTACTAATTAGATGATAAAATGCCTGTGTTTGAATTGGAACATGTGACATGATGATGATGCTACAATTAATTTGAATATTGCTTACTATGTTCGCACACATGAGACCATGATAGTTTTAGAAAATGTACATGAGTTATGATTACGCGATGCGACCAATACATGATATGGAATGCACGAGTCATCGAGGCATATGTAAATGTTACCATGATCAAATGACTATTAGCATGAAATGCATGTGTAGCTTGTTAATGATCCATGCTTAGAATGATCTTAGTATAATATGTTTATTGAAATCACCATTGAATATCATGCATGAATATGTCGGATGAGGGGACATAAATAATGACTAATGAGATAACAACCCACCTTGAAGGGTGGTAGGTGTATGGACAACCATAAGTGGTTCACATGGTAATGTCTCACTTGGAAAACAGATGTGTGATCACACATATGAGAACAATTGGGCTTCATGTATGCTCCCTGTCCATAGGACTGACAAACACACAAACGCATAACACTTGATGTTTGATGTTAATGATGTTCTTGCAGGAGTCATGTGGCTAACGTATGTGAACCACTTGGAGTTCGCCTCCCTACCTTGATTAACTAGAAATAATCTGATGCTTGTATCACTTAATGTATTGAAGTAGTTGCATGTATGATATATTTGTTTATGCCATTAAATTTATTATGAATTTGAATCATCCATTAGGCTCATAGAGTTCAATTATTCACATTTTTCAGATGTAGGTACCGATTGAAGAATTGGGTTCAGTGTTTTTGTGTTACTCCTTTTTGGTTTAATTGTCATAATATATTAAACAATCAATCATTTTATAGTTTTTGTCAGCCCTAGAAGAAAGGGCAAGGAATGGAACTCACCTAATCCATTCACCTAAACAAGGCAACCATGGAATGGTTTACTCATGCCACGTAGTTGTGAAAACATAAGTGTGACCACAATCATTGGTGCCAAAGTTTAGCATGCTTGCTTGTTGGCTTTTGGAGTGTAGGAAGTGGGTAACTATTGTATATTTATATTTTCTTTCTAAATTAATATATGCATGCTTGGATTATAAAAATTGACTTAAGTTGGAAAATAGAGTAGCTTGTCACATGATTAAATATTGTATGTTATACCATGATTTGATGTGTGAATGGCAACATAACATTTATGCTTATGATGAATTGATTAAAGCATGTCATGATGGAGATCATAATAGAAAGAAAGCTCATAATGTGATATCACTGGAATATACACATATTGTTCACGTATTTCCCAGCATGATGAATATGCATATGAAGTACGCAAGCTTGTCATGGTGTATGATGTTATACATGTTCATTCATAATGAATCTAATGTTACGCGTGCACTACATAATTGACATGTTCCGTGATGCATTATGATCAACCGTATGCAATAAATATGATTAAGATAACTAATCCGCTTTCTAGGACGATCAACCTTAGGGTGTTGTTGATAGTACATTGGTATTGTTTTGGTTTTTCTTGATTGAAACCTCTCTTATGTGGCTATGGTTAGAGATTTGAAATGTTTCGGAAAACCTCCTCTATGTAACCATGGTCTGAGGGTTGATGTGTCTTCGAGTGGAAACACAGTCAGCTTGTGGGTACTGTAAAGATGTGGGGCCACTTGCACAATATCACAACTAAACAAATTTGTTTTGTGGTGTGTAGTGGTCTGTGAACTTATCTTCTTTGCACTTGCTCATCCCACCTAGTGATTGACTGTAAAATAAAATGTTGTTTGAAATGTCTAATGTTTGAAGTATTTGCATAATTTGAGTCTATATGCTTGTTTAGTTATGAAATTGACCAACTAAGATTGTAAAGCTCATTCCCTCATTTTTCATATGTAGGTACACCTTGAGATAGACATGGGAATCGATTTTTCCACTATCATTTTCTCTTTCTTTTTTTGTAGTCTTACACCTCGAGTGGGACATGTTTTGTTGTTTATTGGAAAGTTACGATGTACTACCCTAGTTGAAGACTTCATGATGATGGGGCTCTCTTGTGGCTATGCGTCACATATTTTGGGATAAATTCACATCATTGTACACATTGCGTATGATAAACTTTGACTATCTATTGATTTATATTTCATGATGTTCATCATGTTTTGAAAAAAAAAAGGATAGAAAGTAGTGGCATTGCCCTTACAAAACTGCTCGATTTCATTAACTCATATTTTATATTAATCAGTTTTGAAAGCTCTTTTGATAAATAATGTTTTCAAACAGGAATATTTTTTTCATCTCATTCTACTATAAGAAAAAAGTTTTTTTAAAAATAAATACAAAATTATGGTTTTTAAGATAATGAACCAAACTAAGCAAGATTAAAAAAGGGAATGTTACAAATGGACAACCATATTTTTTCGCACTTGTTTTCATTGGCCTTCTTTTATTCGACCTTACCATGTCTACCCCATGTCTTTCACATGCGAACATGATTCTTGGTCGCCTTCTTTGTTGTTCAGCATCCAAACTTTTTATTACAACTACAAAACTATGACTTTTACTAACGTTTGTTGTCTATTCATTTACTTTGTCTCTACTTTTGAATCTTTGATGAATTGAAAATTATGTGGCATAATCTTGAATAATATCATTACCTTGATAAGGTTCCAAACAGTAAAGCTCTTGCTCATGTAGCAAAATATCATCTTTGAACCTTTGAACCTTTCTTCTTCATTGTACATATCATCTTTATTGTAACACTTGTGGTCATCCTACAAAAAGTAGTTGAGTGCATATTATGTTGAAAATGAAAAATAAAATAAATAAATAACCAAAAAAAATAAAAAATGCATTGTCTACCTATCTTTGAATGGACAAAATGCAGATAGTTCGTCCAAGGTTACATGGACATTATGCATTTGTTCCTTGAGAAAACAATACATTGATGGGTAAAATGTATTGTAGTTGAAGGATTGAACAAATATTCAAAATATGTTCATCCTTAGTATAAAGGAACAATTCAAGATAAATTTGAAACACATTAAACCTCAAAGGAAATTAAGACTTTTTTCGTCTATTCATCACATTTTATATGACTATCATATGACAGAAATAACAAAATTACATCATTATACGATTCCTTAAGTTTTGGGTCTATTATCTGTCACATGTTCTTCATGTTCTTTACTTTTTTTCTTCTTCTTAAAATCAAGTTGAAAAATAGTTTGAAAGCGTTTAAATTATCAAAAAAAGGGTGCAATGCCTCTAATATCTAACTAAAATAAGAAGAAACTTGTTTAACGTTGAAATTGAAGATTTTAGATGGAGAAAAGATATAGGGTTTAGAGTGAATTTTTGTGTGAGAATGGGGAGTGTAAAAATTAATTGGCACTTCACACGCGTGTGGTTTGATTATTTTAATTAATTTATTAATTTTTTAGATGTGGGTGGGTTGGTCCAGCAACAGCCCAACCCAAAACTCATCGGGTTGTTTCTTGGGCCATGAGGTTTAATAGTTGAGGAAATTACAAAAAGTTATCGTTATTTTAAAAATATTATCATAAATATTTTTATAAAGTTTTCTATTTTTACTATTATTAATATTTTGATTTTATTTGCAATAATATCATATTATAGCCTCTTTCCATATTATTTGAAATCAGTATCCCGTTTATTGCACTTACCATATACAGTTATTGCGATTGTGGCTCTATTCTTCTTGTTATTTCTATTCAGTTGATTGAAACAAATCCTCTTGGGCTGTAGACCTTCAAGAATCTGCTTGAGCATCTTCGGATCCTTTGCATGCTCTGTCCCACGCTCTTGAAGCTTCACCACCATTGCCTACTCCTCCAAAATCATCTTCTCCCCATCCAACTTCTGCTTTTCTAAAATAGGTTGCTCAAAAGCGTGTCAATCTGTTCTCTACGCTCGAAAGTCTCTTTCACAAGCAAAGCATTCAAAGACTTCAAATTCGCTAACTTCTCTGTTTGGTTCTCCATCGCCGCTTCAACAACCTTCTCCTGCGAGGCTATCTCTTCCTAGACTTCAATTGTTGTTGTTGTAACTATGAAATCTTCTTCTTTGCCATTACTTAGTGTGACTGTTTGATCTGTTTGTGTTGGCGTTGTTCGATCTACTCATTGCCTTGCCAATGTTGTTCCATTTGCTGCTATCGCTTACCAACTGCCCTTGCTGCCACTGTTGCGTTTCGTGCTGACTGCCCCACTTTTGGAGTTCATTGCACCGTCTGCTTCACTATTTGTCCGCTACTCATTTGTTTCGTCGACCATTTTTACTGCTACCATTTGTCGACCGTTTTGTGCTTTTTTTTTTCATTTTGTCCATTTTTGGTTAATAGAGGAGGCCGACCAATTAATAGGTTTTGGGTTGTATATATTTTTTCTTTTTATTTATTTTTATTTTTGAAATTGGTGTATTCTATCTGTATTGAGCAGCCAGTAATTTTATAAAGCCATGTTGTTCTGTAGTTTTTTATGTAAAACTATTATCATTATATATAAAGAAATATATACATAGAACACTTTCCTGCAAAGATGTTAAATAATGATCAAGAAAATAGATGATTTATACACAAAATATACATATAATATACAAATAATATATATATATATATATAAATATATCAAAAATATACACAGAACATTTTCTTGCAGAGATGTTGAATAATGATTAAAAAACATATGATTGTATACACAAAATATACATATAATATACAGATAATATAAAAGAAACACACATAATATATTGTTAGAGTTTGTTTGTTTTGAGTAAAACTGTCACTATAATATACTCTTTGCACATGTTAAATATACAAAGTGTATACCCAGTTTGCATATACAGTCATATTTATGAAATGTAAAGAGAGTGTGACCATGTCGAAGAGCTATTAGTGGCAACAATTATAATTGCATATATACAAAAATATACCTAAAATATATTTTTTAAAAAATATGTATAGAGACCTATTATTTTGATGGCAAGTAAAAAAAACTCATGACAGATCACTGTATACAAGAAATATATAGATAATATGCACAAAATTTACCATAAATATACAAAAAAATATACACATAATACTTTTCGTAGAGATGTTGAATAATGATTAAGAAAACAGATGATTGCATACACGAAATATACATATAATATATTAACTTACTCACCAATTCCGTCACACCTTTATTATCAATTCAATTCAATTGAATTTTCAAATACATAAACTTTTTGTAAAAAAAGGTTTTATTTTCTCTCAATTGGGCATGCACTTTTGCACATGAACAAGGTAAACAAATCCAAAAAAATTAGAAAAGAATAGAAAAAAAAGACATTGAGAACTTGCAAAACTTTCATTTTAGTACTTTAATCAATCTGTGGGTGTAACACCCCAACCCCCGTTGATTTCACTATGAGTGTTTGGACTTAACCACTGTTGAAATAGTTGCTGAAACAGTGGACTTAACCACTCGACGGGTCGGGTCCAGTGTTACTTTACAAGTGATGCACACTTGACTTTCTATTCCCAATATCTCATGCCTTAATATAAAAACTAAACAAGGCTACATAATAAGAAATAAAAAAAATCAATTCTTTATTAATTCATAAAGAGAAAAGTACATAACTTTTAATTAAAAATAATTACAGTGGAATGCATAACAAAACTAGGCAAACATGCCCTACATAGAAATTTTCAAATAAATTCAAAAGAGATGCCCCAAGTCCTTGCATATTCAATTCCTTGAAAAATGTTAAAGGAAGGGTGAACACTAAGCTCAGTGGATCTTAAACAACCATTTTTATATTCAAATCACTAACACATCCATAATTCAAACACTTTCAAAAATTAGGTATTTCAAGCATCAAAATTGTGTAGAGTTGTAACTTAGGCCAAAAGAGTTTTTCAACCCTTGATGTTCTCAACTAAGTAACTCCTTCGAGTGAAATATGACATTTCTTAGCCATTTTCATTGGACTTTGGATTTAGGGACTCTAACCCGCAATCACTTAGGTATTACAAACCTTATGAACTAATCATAAGAAAAGAACACTCATAGCAGCCATAAATGCATGATCTTGAATAACTCCTAAACATGATACTAACATGAAATGAGCATCATAAATGCATGATCTTAAATATTCATCAAAATTGAAACATACACGAATACTGAAAAATAGAAGTGAAAACGTGCATCATGATTTTTCTGAAAAACACAAAAACGTCACACAAGAATGAACATACTAATGGCTCAAATATGGAAAGAGTGTTTAAGAAAACAACTTCCACCTTAGATGAAATGTCTTCCCCAAATTTCAGCAAAGCTTCCCTTCACTTTGGCACTTTCGAATCTTCGCAAAACAACTCTTTACTAATCACTAAATGTTGGAACTAAAAGTCTCTCACTTTGTACAAAAGAAAACGAAAAGAAAAGAAGAAGAAAAAGAAGAAGTTTGAGAGCACTACTGTGATGAATCTCTCTTGTTCTTGGAATGAGGGATTGTGTGCAACTTAAGGGGGTATTTATAGTTGCTCATGAGCATATGGGACGTCCTTGGGCAGTTCTTAGGTAGCTAGGGCAGCTCTCAAAGTTTGAGCAAGTTTTCAAACACTAAAAGAGAGACATGGTAAGTGTGCACAAGGACCACTAAACTTGACAATTCTCTTATGAGTCATGATTTAATTCTCTATTAAATTTCTTAATTAATATCAAAAATATTTTTAGACTTAAAATAATACTAATATCAGTTGGGATGTGATCGCATGAGCATAGCAAGTTTTTAGTATAGTTTGGCAAGCACTTGTGAGCAAGAATCTTTCCTTTGTCCATTTCCTTTATTTGGCATCACTCGTAGTGTATAATGGAAATCTTTCTTCTTTGGACGTTGAGCATGGGGAGTATGCTATCAGTCTTGAGTGGACACCATAACATAGTTTATATTCATATCTAAGCTTAAGGAAACTCTTCAATTTGGTTTAAACCCAAGGGTAGCATCCCATATGTGAGAATCATTCAATTTAGGCGCCAAAATGAGAGAGGAAAGTTTCCATTTTTTATTCTCTCTTGTGAGTGTGGGACGGCTAGGGTTTTATGAGCATCAATTCAGATTTCAAACCTTTCTAATTAGGTTAATTCACATGTGTGCACACACACATGTGCATGGATGGACCAGTTTTCCTTAAGTGAGATGTGGAGCACATGATCACTAGCTTAGTGCATGGAATCAATCTTCATGGGTTTCCAAATCCTAGGTGGGACGTCCCAAATGCGTGGTATACTGAATCACTTGTGTGCTATAATAGATCATGATTTATGGAATCAAATACAGGGAGACATCCCATGGTGGTTGAGTAGGGTGGGGTGCATCCGATTATAGTGTTCCACCCATGTGACTTGCACCTGCTTTGGGTGGCCATGCCTTCATGGGTTCACATGAATTTAATAAAATTTAATATCTCCCTAACCACTAGAAATTTAGTTGTATAACCTATAGTTTCAGAACCACATGATCAAGACACATTTTAAGGTATAGTTTGGCCCAAGGCGTTTTTCCTTTGAAACCTTCCTTATTTAGAATCCACTGAAGGTACTTTCCCGAATCTTGGCCAATTGTCCCGATTTTGGGATATGTCGTGTGTCTTGTTAGTTTATGTCATCCCATGGAATTTCAGGTCATTCCAAATCCTTGAAGTATCCTAAATTTTATTTCTTTCCTAATTTAAACCCCCTGAAGGTGTTTTGGCAAAATGAGAGCCCTAATCTTGACCAATTGAGCTAATTTTCAGATATGTTGTTCAATTGGTCGGTTCAAGTCACTTTGCTTCATTTCAGGTGATTTTGGATTCTTAAAGGTCTCTAAATGAGAGTTTTAGAACCTACCTAATTTAGCCCTGAAGCGAGCTTAATTTCATTTCGCACTCAAATTTCACTAAATAGACCTTGAATTTTGTTTCATTTGGTACTGAGTTTTCAGGGTATTACAGTGGATCATTGAAAGGAAGCATGAACCATACACCCACACTACAACCAACAACAAGGAGCCATTGGATCTCGTGTGTGTTCTACATGGGCATGTATTAACTGGAGAGTTAATCGGATTCTAAGAAACCATACCGAATTCTGAGAAATGGCACTGGAAACGGAAAACCAAGAACTCAGAATCTGATTAACAAGAGAGTTAATCAAATTCTAAGAGATGGTACAGAAGGCAGTACTGTCGCCGTCTCTATTGCAAAAACCCTCACTGCCAATGATTTCTACTACTGTTGCTCCTGCTTGTGCTGCTCCGTCACTACTACTATTTCTACCTGCATTCCTTGTTGTCGCCACTATTGTTGCTACTTCTTCCTTCGCAGTTGCCATTGTTAACGCATCCTCTATTCTCCTCCTCGGCGCTATCAATAATGAGAAGGTTTATTACTGTGTCAAATTCTCAAAGACAGTACTGTTGTTATTGCTGCTACAAAAACCCTCATCGCAAATGCTTTTTGTTGTTGTTGCTCTTGCTAGTGCTCCTCTGCCGATGCTACTATTTCTCTTCACGTTACTCGTTGTCGCCACTAGCACTGCTACTTCTTCCTTCATAGTTGTAGAGATTATACTGCATACTTGTTGCTAAAGATCATTGTTTGACCTCTCTTATTTTAAAGTTCACAGATTTTTCTTTTTTCTACTACATTTGACGTTCGTTTAAGATCTTCTTCCATTTTTTGATCGCCTCTGACTGTAGATTTCTCCTTCGATCGTCGCCTGAATGAATACTTTCTATTTTTGTTTCTTTCTATCATGGTTCTTGATTTTACACGATTCACTCTCTTAAATGGTAACGCCCCAATTCACATACGCTTCTTAAACGTATACCAATTTTTGATATTTTTAAATACTGTATGCAAACATATTTTTCCCTTAATATTACGTCTATTATCCATTACTGCTACACCGTTGCTCTTGAATGAGTTTATACATATATACACATGTAAATTGATATTCTAAGGTAATTATGTAATATTGATATCTAGTGGAATATCAATCATACGATCGACCTTGGGATAACATTGATTGAGTTCAAACTATACACTAGGAGGTTTCAAGCTTACCTCAACCAAAATTTGGAATAACGTATGTTTGTGATTGATCAATACATATTAAAACAAAGCAGAAATAGTTATGTTTCATTAATGCGGTAATGAATTGTGCACAATCAAATCGCAATATATATGGATTTTAAGACGATTAAAATTCAAGATATGAACAAAACTTAAAATTAAAACTTTGGTACTAAGAACTCCGCAATTGGTAAGCATATTATCGTTTAAAGAACACATACGTTTAGTGTGTTTCAAACATGAAAAATAAATTAATTCATTGATGTCAAAACCATTTTTTGTTGGAAAACATACAAACAATCTATTATAAATTATATATCAAAATATAAATTACTACTTGAATAAATAGAATTAAGTTAGAAAAGAACCAATTGATGACAGAAGTTTGCAGATTGCAATGTCCTAAGACAGAATTTTGCCACTTCCAAGTGCTTGAAGATCAAATTGGCTATTGTCTCCCAGGATTCGACTGTCAAAACGATTTGGAAGCACTACAAATCGATTCTGGCAAATTGGAATTTCATGTGTTGATCTTGGTAATACGAAAATCAATTAACTAAAATTAATTGATTATGTTGTTTTAATGGACATAATTAAAAGTTTCACCTTTTCCAAAAGACAGTTATCAACTGTCAAAAATTGTCTCCAACAGTTATAATTTAAATTAATAAATTAAAAATAAATAAAAAATTAAAATTGAAAAGTCAAAATATTAATTGTTTGGTTTAAAGACCAAGGCCCTCAGGCCCCAAGGCCCTAGTCTTTGATTTAAATACATTATTATCTATATATATATATATATATATATATATATATATATATTATTAACTCATGGGACCATGACCCCTTTTTCCTTCTATTCAGGTTAACAATCAACAAGTTTCCTTTTATTTCCAACTAGTTTTGTCTATTTTTCTAATGTGAGACTATTATTTTTTATTCAAACTTCAGTTTTTACTAACAATACCCCACATTTGAATAGAAAATGCAATAATAATCATAAAATAATCTAATCAAGATCATAAATGTTAAGAATATTATATATTGAGAAAAAGTGTCATATAGACTTGAACTTTCCATATTTGTATCATACCGGATTTACTTGGTAACACAGTGGAGTTATTTACTCTTGAACTGTTTACCTTCTTTTAATGAATCATGACTATATGATTCAAATATAATATAGCTTTTAGAATTCCAATTTATACGTCTTTGTTCATTTTGGTTTTGAACATATCCCGGTTTCATGATAGCTTTAGAGAATTTAGCCATATTCATTCTCATAAATGCGACCCCACATTTACTATCATATAGGTGACATTAATTTTTCTAATAAACATGTCATTAAATGTTTTTAAACATAACCTTATTCGTCACACATCACACACTGTTTTCAGAATGGGCTATTTTGTGTGATTAACTTAGTAAGTTTCACCCAACTAGTTCACCTATTGAATCTATACCATGGGATCTTCATTTACATAGGTTAGGTTTCTGCCCGGTGCAACTCATTAGTTGGCTTTAAGCCTATTCCCAACGATGTAAAGTTAACTAGCTCTCTTGGTAAACCTTTAGTTAAAGGATCTGCTAAATTTTCCTTTGATTTTATATATTGTAAAGAAATTATTCCACTAGAGAGCAATTGTTTAATTGTATTATGTCTACGCTTAATATGCCTCGATTTGTCGTTATAGACACTACTTTTAGCTCTTGTTTGAGCTGCCATACTATCACTATTATGCAAATTGTCGTTACAGGTTTAGACCACATTGGAATATCTTCTAATAAATTTTTCAGCCATTCTGCTTCTTCAGCAGCTTTATCTAATGCAATAAACTCAGACTCCATTGTTGAGAGAGCTATACAAGTTTGTTTAAAAGATTTCCATGAAACTGTAGTGCCATCTAGATTAAAAACATAGCCACTAGTAGATTTTGTTTCTATATTATCAGAAATCCAATTTGCATCATTATATCCTTCTAAAATAGGTGGATATCAAGTATAATGCAATCCATAATTTAAAGGATACTTTAAATATTTCAACACCCTGATCAAAACATTCTAATGATCATGTCTAGGATTAGTAGTGTATCTACTTAACCTACTTACTGAATATGCAATATCAGGTCGAGTTGAATTCATTAGATACATCAAACTTCCAATCACTTGAGAATATTCCAATTGAAAAATTGCACCTCCAGTATTTTTCTTTAATTTGCAATTTGTGTCAAAAGGAGTTACGACAGGTTTACAATCATATTGATTAAACCTTTTCAATGTTTTTTCTACATAATGTGATTGAGAAAGTATATATCCATTGTTATTATGTTTGATTTGAATTCCTAATATAACATCAGCTCTACCTAAATCTTTCATATCAAAATTTGAGTTTAACATCTTTTTAGTAGAATTTATAACATCATTATTGGTTCCAATTATTAGCATGTCATCTACATATAAACATACTAACACACAAGAATTTTTCAAATTTTTAACATAAACGCATTTATCACATTCATTAATTTTGAAGTCGTGTGTTATCTTTACATGATCAAAATTTTCATGCCATTATTTAGGTGCTTGTTTTAGTCCATATAAAGACTTAATAAGTCTACAAACTTTACTTTCTTTTCCTTTAACTACAAACCCTTTTAGTTGTTCCATATAAATTTTTTCATCTAATTCTCCATACAGAAATGTTGTTTTTACATCCATTTGATGTATATCCAAATTATATATTGCAGCAATAGCAATTAACATCCTAATTGATGTAATTCTTGAAACTGGAGAATATGTGTCGAAATAATCCAACCCTTCTTTTTGTCGATATCCTCCAGTGTACATGGTTCATGTAGACTTTCTTCAAAAGTCCTTTTGTTAGAAAACCGATCTTTTGTTCTTTATAAGGAAATATTCCTTCAAAAAATTCAACATCAATAGATTCAATAATGGTATTTACATGAATATCAGTAATATCAAACTTAATCACTAAGAATCTATATGCTGCACTGTTCTTAGCAAATCCTATAAAGACACAGTCGATAGTTTTTGGGCCTAATTTAGTCCTTTTTGGCAATGGCACTTGGACTTGTAGCTAAACAACCCCACACTCTTAAGGTTTTATAAGTGGGTTTTCTCTTTTTCCATAATTCAAAAGGAGACTTATCGGATTTCTTGAAAAGAACTCTATTTATAATATGATTTGCAGTTAATAAAGCTTCACCCCACAAATTATGTGGTAATCTAGAGCTAATTAACATAGAATTGATCATATTTTTAAAAGTTCTATTTTTCCTCTCTACTACACCATTTTGTTGAGGTGTATAAAGTGTTGTAGTTTGATATACAATTCCATGTATAGCACAAAATTGAGAAAATAAATTAGATTCATATTCTCCACCCCTATCTGTTCTTATAATTTTTATTTTCTTGTCTCATTGATTTTCAACTTCTGCTTTCTACATTTTGAACATTTCTAATGCCTCATCCTTATTTTTAATCAAGTAGGCATAGCAATATTTACTGCAATCATCAATAAATGAAATAAAATAAATTTTCCCACCTCTTGTAGAAATAGATTTAAAATCACATAAGTCACAATATATCAAACCAAGAAGTTCATTTGATTTTTCTTTCACAACTTTAAATTGTTGTCTAACAAATTTTGATTCTATACAAATTTCACACTTATGTTTTGTATCAATATTAAATTTAGGTAATAATTCTAAATTAACCATTCTAAATATAGATCTAGAATTTATATGACCTAGCCTGGCATGCCAAACATCAAAAGAATCAACAATATAAACAAAATTCTTATTCTTATTATTAGCATCAGTAACCATTACATTTAACTTGAATAAACCATCAGTTACGTACCCTTTACCCATATACACTCCACCCTTAGTCAAGACAAATATGTCTAACTCAAATACAAGTTTAAACCCTTTCTTATTAAGTAAAGGGCCAAAAACTAAATTTTTCCTTATTTCAGGTACATGTAGAACATCAACCAAAGTAATTACTTTTTCAGAAGTGAATTTAAGCTTAATGGTTCCCTTTCCTTGAACCATTGAAGCATAAGCATTTCCCATGTATAGTGTTTTTTCACTATCAATTGAACTATACTCAGAAAACAAATTTTTGTCACTGCATATGTGCCTAGTAGCACCGGTATCAATCCACAATCCTCTGTGATCTGTAACCAAGTTTATTTCAGATACAACAACAACTAGATTTTCATCTATCTCTGTCATATGTGCTTGATTATTCTGATGGGAATTTCCAGAATCTTTTCTGTGACGATGATCTTGAGCCTTGTGTCCAATATTGCCACAAACCCAACAACTTCCTTTTATCTTTTTGAAGTTTTTCCCTTTAGGTCCCAACTGGTTTGATACTTTCTTTGGTTCTTTCTTGCCTTTCTTTTTCTAAAATCTTGGTTTATTTATTTGTTCTTCAACCATATTTGCCTTGGCAACATCATTTGCAGGAACTTCACTCTTGTCTCCCTTTCGATGATCCTCTTCAGCCTGAAGTCTGAGTATTAAATCTTTGATAGAAAAATCTTTGCGTTTATGTCTAATATAAAATTTGAAGTCTTTCCAAGATGGCGACAGTTTCTCTATCATTGCTCCTGTTTGAAAGTGTTCATTAACTATGCAGCCCTCTACATGTAGTTCATGAATCAAAACCTGAAGTTCTTCCACTTGCTTGACTACAGATTTAGAGTCGACCATAGTGTACTTGAGAAATTTTCCAACAACGAATTTCTTAGCTCTAACATCTTCTATTTTATATTTTTTCAAGTCCCACACATCCTTTGCAGTTTTACATTCTAAATATACATCATAAAGTATATCATCTAACATATTCAAAATGTAATTCCTGCACAAGAAATCAGACTGTTTCCATGCCTCTATTGTCATGAACGTTTCCTTCGATACTGGATCCTCGTCTGTTTTAGGAATTTCTTCTTTCACTATGTTTGCTAGATTCATTGCAGTCAACCAAAATATCATCTTTTGTTGCCTTCTCTTGAAGTCTAGGCCCTTAAATTTTTCAGGCCTCTCATCTTTCGGATTTGAAGTGCCAGACTACCAATGGTTGATTTGGTAGCCATGGTTACAGAATCTGTCAACCAGGTGTAATGGCACATCAATAATAGCAACTAAGCAATATATTTTTGTCTTAGAATGTTGGAAAACATACAAACAATCTATTATAAATTATATAGTAGAATATAAATTACTACTTGAATAAATTGAATTAAGTTAGAAAAGAACCAATTGATGACAGAAGTTTGCAGATTGCAATGTCCTAAGACAGAATTTTGCCACTTCTAAGTGCTTGAAGGTCAAATTGGCTACTGTCTCCTAAGATTCGACTGTCAAAATGATTTGAAAGCACTACAAATCAATTCTGGCAAATTGGAATTTCATGTGTTGATCTTGGTAATACGAAAATCAATTAACTAAAATTAATTGATTATGTTTTTTTAATTTATAAAAACGAATTAACATAATTAAAAGTTGCACCTTTTCTAAAAGGCAGTTATCAACTGTCAAAAACTGCCTCTAACAGTTATAATTCGAATTAATAAAATAAAAATTAAATTCAAAAAGTCAAAATATTAATTGTTTGGATTAAAGACCAAATCCCTCAGGCCCCAAGGCCCTAGTCTTTGATTTAAATACATAATTATCTATATGTATATATTATTAACCCATGGGCCCATACTTTTGGACCCATGACCCTTTTTTTCTTCTATTCAGATTAACAATCAACAAGTTTCCTTTTATTTCTAACTAGTTTTGTCTATTTTTCTAATGTGGGGCTATTATTTTCTATTCAAACTCTAATTTTTACTAACATTTTTGACACTAACACATTCAACACATTTGATATATGTTTATGAGATTGTGAGTGTCTTTAAATAAATGTGCATGGTCAAAATATTTCAAAAAATAAATAATAATAATAATAATAAATACCAAACCCTAAAATTAAAGGATTGGCGCCCAGCCTGAGCATTCACTTTATTTTTCTAAGAGAAACTCCAACCCACGCCAACGTAGGTTAGAGGTTTAGCTTGGATTGGCTTCTCCAACCCCTACAAAACTCCTCACCAAGTGAAGTGGGGAGCTACAGTACCTTGCTATAGATAGCAGGGCACTGTAGCTCCCTGCTCTAATTTGGTGGGTGAGGGGGGCCCACACTCCACCTCCCCCCTCTTTATTTTTTTTATTTTTAATTATTTAAGTTTTTATTCTTTTTAATATGTATTTTAAATTAATTAAGTATTTTATTTTTTATCAAGTATTTTAAAATAATTTAAATTTAAATTTAAATAATGTAAATATAACTTTATCATATATTAAAATTTTATATTAATTAATAACTAATTTATAATTTATTTATGGATCTATTAATTTTTAAAAAATAGTATAAAAGAAAGTAATAAAATATATATGTAAAAATATTAATTTTAAGAAAAATAAGATTAGAAAAAATATTCTTTTTTAAAGAAAGAAATAGTAAAAATATGGAGGCATGGGTTAAAAATGAGATGATGTTTAGAGGAAAGTGCGGCTTATTTATAGAGGGACTTGGAGGGATGGTTGGAGATGGCCTAAAATGCAAATTCTAATATTAAATAAGTGAAAAATATTGTGGTACTATCAGTACATACTTGGCTGTCATTTCATTGAATTCTTGGACAAAATTAGGGCTCATTTTGGGAAACAAACAATATATACAAGTGACTAGCAACCATATGCATGATCACCAATTCACCAGTTACCAATAGCCGCTACCTGAATTCCATTTTTGCACATTGTCTTTTTTCTGGTGGGCTTGTGGGCATCACCATAAAAAATAAAAATAAAAAATAAAAAAAATTGAAAAAAGAGTGTTCTTAAATAAATTTTATATTTATATTTAATCATCTCGCTTAATATTTTTTATAAATTCTTTAAAAAAATCTTATTCTCTCTCTTTTTGTTTAAATTTTTAAAAAATAATGGATTGTAGATTGCAAGATTTTTCTTTTTATTTGTTAAAAACAAAAAAGATTGAAAATAGAGATATATTTGAAATTGTGAGAAAAATTAGTACACAATGGTTAAGTAAAAAAAATAAAATTTATTTAACTACACTTAAATAAATAAAATTAATTAATATTTTCATGTGGTTATCGATGTACAAGGGCTTGGTCCACACTAGCTAAATCTTTTATAAGACATAAAAACAAAATGGAAATTGTGTATATATATATATAAGAGAAGAGTGGAAATATTCAAACAAGTGACTATTTATGTCTGTGTGCGTCATTCTTTCAAGAACTAATGGATGTAGAAATGACAATATATATATATGATGAATAATTGATGGTAGGAATCTCCATTTTCCAGGATCATTGTTCATGTCTAGGCCTTAGAAGGAAAATCTCCTTGTTAACCAGAAATTCCTCTTTTCAACACCTCATTCAATGTGGGCAAGTGGTCAACCCAAACATAGTTCAACAAACACTCTCTTTGCAGTGTCTTTGGATATTTTATTTACTACTTAGCTAAATTTCAAATCAACCAAATGAGCCTTTCATGTCATCTTCAGGACCAATGAACCTAGCTCCTTTGGCTTTGGGACCCTCTACCACCTCTTGCATTGGTAAAAATAAATAAATAAATGCCATGTGAAAATCCACATGGGCAAGTAATCCCACCCAAAACATGAGTTTGGATTCAAAGCTTTAAGGAGCTTCATTTTCTCCAAATGCCAAAGAAAAAATTTTCCACAAGGCCTATGACAATATTTAATTGGTTAAATATGTGAAATAATTGATTCAATTAAAAAGATGATTTTAATAGATTACTAAATTTAAAGGTGAAGTTGGAATAAGTATATGAGTCTCAATACTTATAAGGTTTTTTTTTACCATAAAGAGCATCATTGTTTAACTTAGTGTTGTGCAAAATTAAAGTTTTTACCATAAGGAGCCTTAGTACTTGTAAGGAATTAATACTCGCACTTATTTCTTGTAAAATGAACTCTGTCCTTTTTAATGTGAAACAAACTTTAACCCATAAATTTTAAACATAACCTTTTTTTTTTTTTAATAATATGCCGGGGCCATGGATAAGCACACAACCAACTTAATGACATTAAATTAATCAACATTTTTTTTTCAATTGATGCCTATCTACTAGAGAGTACTCTACATTTTTATTGAGTGGCTTGGCTTAGCTAGTTTAGCTTGCTACATGCGACGCCCAAGGCTTGCGTCTACATAATTTATAGAATGAGGAACGAAGTGAAGAAGGGACCCATGTTATTGCGTAAGAAATAAAAGGTATATATATATATATATATATAAATGAAGGCATATTTTTCATCTTTGATTTCCTTTAGAATTTGAATGGACTTTGCATCATATAGATGTTTTACAAGATTTGTCACGAAAGGAATCATGAATATATCACTAAAATCGTCCTTACTATTTTATTGCATGAGCAATATTGTATATGTAGGTTTGTAAGTATATAGAGAAATTTTATAAAATTTCGGAAAAGCACAATTAATAAATGTAATTGTATCTTTATATATGAAGATTTTTTTTTATTAACAAATTTTATTCGACCATTTTTTGGATTTGCATGCCATTGCACTTGTAAAAGATTGTGTTAGTTTAAATCCTCTTAGGCATCTTTAATGGTCAAAGTGTTCAAGAGTTTGAAGGCTATACTGCATCATTAATTCATTAAACTCTTTTATATATATCTCCTAATACTTTTATTATCTATTATCTATTAAACTGTATCGTGTATTGCATAAGGACTCACATTCATATTAATACATTATTTCAATTATTATAAAATATATTTTATCTACAATTACGTTTTCTTTTCCACATACCAATTATTTAAACTATTCATAATTAAATAAATATCAAACACAATTATTTGAATTTCAGAAAATTAATTTATTTAATTTATTAACTGAATTTCAAAAAAAATTATTTAATGTATTATTTATTTCTTATTTGAATTTCAAAAAATAATTTGTTTAACTTATTACTCTTATTTGTTTGAATATTGAAAGGCATAGGTAATATTGTTCAAATATTTCATTTTCCCATTTAATAAATTGTAAGTTTTGGAAAATAGCATTTATCATATTTCTCAATAAAATATTTAATTGTAGACTGATTACGTATATATCATAGCATGACAATTATTTTTATGTATTTATAAATAAATATGAAACAATTAAATATAATAAAACACACAAAAAATTACAAAATTAACTATATTACATTATGAACGAAGAATAAGAATTACAATAAAGAAACAAAAATTCTCATCTCTATTCCCACCAAAGTGTGTCCAAATATATTCCACCAAATCTATGTGATGTTGATGATGAACTTCTCAGTTAAGTAGTTTTGTGTTCCTCCAAAGTATCATTGAAAATAGGGGTTACACCCTTAATTAACAGGAATTGGAGCTTCTTATGCCAATTTGTGATTGTCCCTTTCATCCTCAAAAATCATATTATGTAACATTATAAAATTGAAGTACATTGAACGCTTGCTTAGCATTATTTCTTCCAATCTCTTACATTCGTTTAAACATAATCCTCTTTGAATCCTTTATGTATAAAAAAAACTTTTGACAATGTTGTCTATTTTGGATATATAAACCATCGAAAAGATAATATTGTTTCATATATGTTGCGCCATTGATGGTGAACTATGTCTGACGTGTATCCGTTTAAGACATCATTGAACAACAAAAATTGATTGAGAGCATTGATATCATTGTTTGACCTTACAACTCTAAGAATGCATGACATATCCGTAGGACCACCAAAGCAATTGATTTTAGCATGATTGTAGAAACAACATGATCACCTTAATTAAATTGACATTTCCATGCAACCGAACAATGTTTTTACTTCTAGTGCATGCAATCTATACTTGCAAGCATGCCGAAAAAGCCATGACATTCAAAATGCAAATGAAGTATACATTGAATTTTTTTGTATTAGATCTTCTCAATACTTAGGTCTAAAAATCTTGATTACTCCTCCATAGAATTTTAATAAACATTCAATCACAGTCCATTCACCAATCTATAAACACTCATTAATCGGTCGGCCAGTGCCCCATAAGCTAGTTATTGTATTGCAACAATACATTTTTAAGTAGGAAACATCCTTATTTACTAGTTGCATCAATCCTTAATTGAAAATAATTTGAATGATTTTGAAGAGTGTCTACAGTTTGCAAGAACATGCCTTGTTCATTCAAAACCTTCGATGAAACATAGCATCATGATGCATTAGTTTATCAACAAAATAATCTTTAAAAAGTCATTCATGTCCTACCTCATGATCTTGATTAAAGTACCTTCATTTTCTTCGATAGCAGCTAGATGTCTCATTTTATTTTTGTTTTTCCCATTCCAATAACAACAATGTTGTTTGCTCTTCCAAATCATCTATAAGCTCCTTTAGTAGATATTCTCCCAGTTCTTCCAAATATGGAGGTTGAGAAGATCCCTCCATAATACAACAAAATGAAGTGAGGAATTCTTTAAACAATTGAGAGTGAATGAGTGAAAAAGGGGAGATTTTTTTGCTTGCACCAATTTGGTTGTGTGAGAAGTATGAACCTTAATTGATATTTATAGAAATCTTATAACTAGTTAACAACTAATTTTTTGACAACTAGTTTTCCAATAGCTACTTTTCTAATGCCTACATTTCAAACGGCTAATTTTTACAATGGCTCTAGTTTCTAATTGAACCACTTATTACAAATTTGTTCCTCTTAAATAAACATGAATTTGTAGTGCACCACATGGAGGAGAACCCTACTCGCCTTTGTATGTATGCCAAGTCACTGAACCATGAAACGGATTCTCCCGAGGTTGAGCTTTCACAGCAGGATCGTTCCAACACGCCTAGCAAACGTAGGTTGACTACACTACACCTAAGAGTCATTCCGAAGCAAGCGGGCGCATTAGCGCACTACGGCTTGATTTGCATGCTTGAGCGCTTTAATAGGAGAAGGCAATTTACTACTAATAATATAAGAAGGGCTTCCCCTTACTTATCTTATAGGGGTAGGGATACCCTTACCCCTATAATGTAAGTATTAGTAAGGTGAGGCGTTTTCTTGTGGGTAATACCCTCCAGATAGATTGCTTATCTCACTATATCCTCTGAAAGAATGTTAGTGAGAAACTGCAATAGAGAGAAGTCATATGATAAAGTGGCTTCTTCACTCTTATAGTTTTCTTCGCAACTAATGCGCACTTATGTTTTCTTCGCTGGGATCGAAATGAATAATCTCTTAATAAAGCGTCGAGTGCTTCTTAACCTAGGTCATAGGCACGGAAACTGACTTATCAAACTCGGTTGAGCTCATCACCCTATCAGGAGGTGCACCAATAGGTCAAATATGATTTCAAATACCCCAAAATGGGGAACGGGGCACTCGTCTCGGGAAAAAGACAACATCCCCACCTACCTACTCTCGTACCAAACAACTCTCTCTTTAAAGAATCAGATTCTTCTTTCTTATTTTAGGAGAAGAGAAGATACCTAAATTAAAGAAGCCAGTCGAACGAGGCTACATACTTTTAAGTTTCCAAGAGCTATTGAGTAAGGGGTTTCTTTCAACTCAGTAGCCAGGGATATGACAGATCCTACCGGAACCCCTAAGAGGGGGGCGGGGAACTATAATGAGGAGGACGACAGACTCGCACACGCCTTATTCTCTCCACTTACCCTCCCTTTTTCCG
Source organism: Tinospora cordifolia (assembly GCA_030144865.1). Lineage (NCBI taxonomy): Eukaryota > Viridiplantae > Streptophyta > Magnoliopsida > Ranunculales > Menispermaceae > Tinospora > Tinospora cordifolia. The sequence continues at coordinate 36,517 of JAJIYU010000975.1, forward strand.
TTCGATTTTCCATTCATTCAGACTTCGAACTAACCTTAGGTTGAATCCCTACTCGCTCTTAATACTAGATGATTAAGAGCCCCTCAATGAACACTAACGCAATCTTGAGAGCCCGATGCATGAGGGTGTTCTTCCAGCTTTAGTTCACCTCTGGGGAGGGGGTTGGGGGAAAGATCCAAACCCTTCCCCTAGAGGAGCAAGGGAAAGGCAAGGACTCCCTTAATGAGGAGTCCTTGACTGTCTTGATCTGAGAAGTAGAGAGAGGGGGGCTGGGGGGCTTTGTATAATATGATGTCAAAAATAGACCGATTTGATATCACCCTTCAATTCGAATTAGCAAAAGCAATGTCTCCTTGCATAATATGGATTCCAAACATTCATGATTTGTCTGTGAATGAGTCGAATTACTTATTCCTCAGTCTATTAGTGAACTATCTCTTTAGGGTTTCTTATATTTTGCTTTTATAGAATTATAAATAATCAGATGGTGCTCTAGTTGCTCAGCAATCATTTCATGCATATCCATCATTAACATTTTTATGATCGTTAGTGTATTCATATGTTTTGTTGTTCGCATTTCGGCTAATCTCTTGCTTTTCCATTCCCTTACTTTGGACTATTGTTGTTGCATTTCCTCATAAATTTGTTCTTCTGTTGCCATAGACTTTCATTTTCTCTTTGCTTGTTTCCTATTTCTTTGTGGCCTTTTGATCGATTGGACGAACTTCAACTGCCTCGTCATTGATCTTTCAAAAAACATGCATAGACTTGCTTTTCTTAATCCTTGTCTTCTTCATACATTAGTTAGGAGAAGTGATTAATGCTTTCCACTTTGGATCATCTTTTACCATCTCCCAAACATAATTCCAGGTGAGTTACTTTTTATGTTGTTAATAGTATATAGCGCGAGCACGTTCCCTCAACTAGTCATCATTTCAACCACTGTGATACTCCCCCAATAAATCATTGTATACTTGATTGAATTCATTAATAATTGGAAGGAGTCAAAGCCAATGTTGCTTACCGGTATTTGGTTTTCTTTGTAGATTGGATCTTCAATTTTCATTGAAGTATTATGTCACTTGTTTCTAAAAAATTTTATCATTTTGTCTATTGTCAATGATGATATTAGCTAAAATTTTTAAGCAAGCACCTATTAGAATATGAATATCTGTCAAACTCTAAGGCATACGTTTTTCAACAATATCTTCACTTGGCACTTCTGTAGAGACCACATTAGCATTCCTTGGTTGAGTTAAAAATGGAGAAATTTGAGAATGGGAGGACTTTGTATCAGTTGCATTGTCTTGTTGTGTATGGCACGATCGGTCCAAATTTCTTGGCTCATTCGAAATAAATGGACGCCCGTGCCATTTAAGGGTAGGACTTTGAGATGGCATGCATGGGTGAAACATATTTGGTGTCAAATATGTAGGACAAATGAATTGTAAAATTTTGTTAGTTCTGCACATTGAGGTTGAAATACGGAAAATTAAAGGGATGTGGATAACTTAGAGGATAAAAGTTTTGAGGATTTTGAAAACTTTTCTTATTTGTTGGAAAAAAAAATGGGTATACAAAATTTTGATGAGCTTGATCATTATTTAAGTTTGGTGGTTCGGAATAATACAAGATAAAATAAAACAAGAATTACAAACTTAAAGAATGAAAGAAAGGAGTGTAATTTTGAGGGGAGAAAGACTCTGAAAATATGTTGTAGAAGAAATTAAGTGTATCAATGGATATTTATGGATTTTTTTCAATATTAAAAAATAAAAAGCAAAAAAAAAAAAACCAATAGCAATTGGGTGTTTTACTTTGAAAAAAAAAAAAAAAAAAGGAAGAAGAAGCAAAAGTTGGCAACTAGCCGTTTCTGGCAAGCTAAAAAAAATGCATCAGTAGGAATACAATGTTTGATGCAGTCCAAACACTCAGTCCTACTAAACTTTTGTTCAACTTCCCTTATGGTGCAAAATAATCTCTAAGCGTTTAATAAACATAAAAGCAAAGCTTGTTAGGGTTGCCTTAATTTTAACTCTATTTACTAAATTGTCAAGAAATAAAACAACTGTAAATATATACGGCTAAATAATTTTGGAAGAAAATATTATCTAAAATAATGGAAAAATCATCTCTATCGGAAATGAGATTAATTCTTAGTTATATATTGGATAACTCTATCGTCTATTTAATGAATTACTTTTAAAATGTATATTACTTTTCTTGTCTATTAATTTTTTAGTTGACTGAGGAAACTAATTTAGTTTTGAGAACTAATTTGATTTTGACTTATTGATTATTTGGATGTCTGTTTATTTACATTTTTTTAGATAATTTATTTGAGTACATATTTATTTGATTTGCTTTTACTCTTGCTGCGTGCAACAATAGTTTCTTATATAAATATATATAAATGAAACATCCTATCAAAAGAATCTATAATTTGGTTGGAATAATAATTAAGGTTGATAATCTATCGTTTTCCCTTGACTCACGGAATAAAATGGCTTATAAGATATTCAACTAGATTCTATTTAGTCAAAGTTACAATATTTTGATGCAGATATTCGCATATTGACAAAATCTAGTCAAAATTACAATAGCTTATGGAATTATTTCACAAAAATTGTTGAAAGAAACGCTGAGTTTCATTAGTAAACCTCTCTGAGCAAAGTCAAAAGTCAAATACTAAACAGCTGATATGAAGCTATGCTTTTTTTCAAAAAGAAGACCCTAATCGGACAGGATACATAATTGAAAAGCCTTTCCGGATCCTTTACTTCTCTTTCGTTAGGTTGACGAATCTCATACTTATTAATCATTATACTTATTACGAAAAAGTACCCTCCTATTTGTTTTTAGGTTTGGGGAATTCTATTATGACTTGACTAATTCAGAATCGAGTTGGGCCATATCCTTAATAGAAGTTCTTTTATGGAAAATGTCTTCAATATTATATAAAATGGGAGATTAAGTGTTGCATTAATCTTTGAAAGTCATTTCAACTCTTACCAATCCTAACATTAATAAAAGTACCTACCAAATTGACATCAATCTTGTTGGTCTCATTATTTAATTGGGTACCTTACTAGAAAGGATTGATCATTTTTCTCAAATTACTATTTTTAGTTACCTACGGTGTATCTTCAGGCTAACTAATGCGTACTTCGAAACTAAATCACCGCTTAACTTTTAATTTCCTCTCATTTTAGAAGTTGGAACTCCGAGCAATTGCTGCTATATTCACAAAGATTCAAACCTTGAATCTTGCTTAAGTGGAAATGTGAGCAAATCACCACACCAAGGAATTATTGGTTTCTTCTCAAACTTTTAACCAAACAATTCATGTGTTCACACTACTAGCTTGTTAGGTAACTAAAGCTTCATGCATGTTCAAGAAATCAGTGTAGAATATGTTTTTTTTTCTTCTTATGCCTTGCATCGCAATAAAAATAATAATAACAGAAATTTCTCTCATCAACCCAGGAATTAACAGGAAAGCTGCCCTTTTACTTGTGCTTCAATCTTCATATAGCTATGTAAAATTTCTTTCCCTCCTTTTCTCCTTGTTAATGTGTTTTCCACTAAAGAATGAATATATGGTAATTTCACGTGTTGTTCGATATATAAAAAGTACATGTGACCTTGAGAAGGTTGATGATGACCATATATCATGCTTACCACATGGTGTGTTCATATATGGGATGCATTAACCTCCATCACCAAGGTTACGTATCATTGATATGGCTAAACAGATATCAAATGATAGAGTTTTGTTTGAACTGATTTACCAAATATGTGTTGCATAAGTTTCAAGTGATTTTTATCTATGAAAATATATTTCAACATGCAAAAATTAAAGATCACATGTTACACAAGGAAAATCACCTTGGTAGGAAGCAATGCCATGTTTTAGTCGCTCGGTATCCCAACTTTTCCATGTTTTCAATTCTCTTAAATACTTTTACATTGTTCCCAAATTTTTGAATATATATATAAAGTCTTGCTTTGGTCGTTGTCGTTCAACCGGAGAGAAAGGAAAGAGGGAGAGGGTGGATGAATATCAAGAGTGTAGAGAATTGAAAAATCACAAAGTGAACTTGCTAGTGATCACTACCACCCACTTCGGTCACATTGCTATTAATTGCCTCAAACAAGTGGCAATAGAGTTGCTGAAATATGTCAACTGCGGTGGATGGATTGTCCTTGGGCACTTGTTGCCTGTTGGTGTTGCTCGTGTCCTTGGTACTTTGATACATTAAAGAGAGAGAGAGAGAGAGAGAGAGAGAGA
>JAJIYU010000976.1:0-40918 GCA_030144865.1 Tinospora cordifolia
ATATATATATATATATATATATATATATTTCTATATCAATTAATTAATTCAAATATATATGCACCAATTGATTAACCAAGAATCATATGCACGTATATACAAAAATGATCGGGCTACTACATAAACTTCTCAAAGTCGAGTCATTTTATTTATTTTTATTTCTTGAATTTTGTATGATTTTCAGGGTATTACATTCTACCGCCCTAAAAAGGGATTTCATCCCCGAAATCGATCACTAAGTTACTTGAGTGTCAGTTGATCGAGTGCTTCTAGTGAAAAGTTCTGGGTACTTATTCTGTATTTCATTTTCCAATTCTCAAGTAGCATCTCTATTCCATGGTGTTTCCAGAGGGCTTTGACTAAGGGAATGTCTTTTGTTCTCAGGTTCTGTACCTTGCGATCGAGAATCCTAACGACCGGTTCTTTGTATGTAGCTTCTCCTTGAATGTCCATTTCTTCCCAGTGGATTATGTGTGATGGATGAGGTTCGTATTTCCTCAACATAGACACGTGGAAGACGTTATGTACTAAGGGCATTCGATTTGGTAGGTCTATCTCATAAGCACATTCGCCAATCTTCTTGAGTATTTTGAAGGGTCTAATGAATCTAAGTGCTAGTTTTTCCTTGATTCCAAACCGTTTGATTCCCTTCTGTGGACTAATTCCCAAAAACACCTTTTCACCTGGGTGGAATTCCAGTGGTCTTCTTCTATTGTCAGCATAACTTTTCTGGCAACTTTGTGCAGTTGTTAGTCTTCTTTGGATTTGTCTTACTTGATTGGTCATTTCTTCTACTAGGTCTGGTCCATATGTACATGATCCTCTAACTCAGCCCAACATATTGGTGACCTACAGGGTCTACTATAAAGGGTTTCGTACGGTGCCATTTTCATGTTTGCCTAATAACTGTTGTTATAGGCAAACTCCGCCAGGTGTAGGTACTTACTCCAGTTCCCTTTGAAGTCAAGGACACAAGACCTCAGCATGTCTTCCAGCGTCTGAATGACTCTTTCAGATTGTCAATCCGTCTAAGGGTGAAAGGTCGTACTCATGGTGAGTGTAGTGCCTAATTCCTTTTATAGACTCTTCCAAAATTGTAAGGTGAAACGAGAGTCCCGGTCGGACACTATATTCTTAGGTACTCCATGAAAGTGTACTATCTCTCTCACATAGAGTTAACTTAGTTTACTGACTTGGTCTATAGATCTAATGGGCAAGAAGTGTGCCACTTTAGTGAGGTAATCCACAATCACCCAAACAGCATCTTCCCCTTTCTGATTTCTGGGTAATCCACTGACGAAGTCCATGGCAATGTTATCCCACTTCCATTCTAGGATCGGAAGTGGTTGTAACAATCCAGAGGGTTTTCAATGTTCTGCCTTTACTTTCTGACAGGTTAGGCACTTAGAGACATAATTGGCTACATCTTTCTTCATACCTCTCCACTAATAGGTTTTTTGGAGATTTTGATACATCTTATTCCCTTTTGGATGCATCGTTCATTTTGTTTGATGGTGGAGGCTGTCATGAATTGGAAGCAGCCAAAGACGATTACAGAGATGAAGAGTTTCCTAGGCCTGGCTGGATACTACAAAAGGTTCATCCAAGATTTCTCTAAACTGCAGAACCTATGACCAAGCTAACCAGGAAAGTAGCCAAGTTCAATTAGGATGAAAAGTGCGAGCAATCATTCCAAGAACTGAAGAAAAGATTGACTACGACCCTTATCTTAGTCACTCCAACCCATGGTGTTACCTTTATCCTTTATATTGATGCATCACTGAGTGGATTAGGAGCAGTATTGATGCAAGAACGACAAGTAGTCGCTTATGCCTCGCGATAGCTGAAGGTCCATGAGAAGAATTACCATACTCATGACTTATAGTTAGCAACCATTGTATTTGCCCTGAAGATTTGGAGACACTACCATCCGGTAATGGAGATGGATGGAGTTGAATCTCATGCAATGGAGATGGATGGAGTTCTTGAAAGACTATGATTTTCAATTACACTACCATCCGGGGAAGGCCAATGTAGTGGCTAAGGCCTTAAGTAGGAAGTTTAACAAACAGGAGGAAGAAAAAGGCCAGATGTACCAGTTGATTGATGATTTTAGGCTAGGTGTGACTCTAAATGAAAAAAAAGCCTACCTGTATACTAGGTCTTGTCAACCAGATCTTCTTCACCGAATCAGGGATGAACAAAGGCAAAACAAATGGCTTACCAGTCTAATCGAAGGAGTTACATAAGGCAAGCATGCTGACTTGAGGTTAGATGGTGATAATATCCTAAGGCTCGGGGAAAGGATATATGTACCTCAGAATGGACAGAATAAGCAGACCATACTGGATAAGGTACATCAGACCAAGTATACAATGCATCCAAGCGGAGATAAGATGTACCAGAATCTTAGAAAGGCTTATTGGTGGAGAGGGATGAAAAGAAACGTGGCTAAGCATGTTTCTAAATGCTTAGCCTATCAACAAATAAAATAAGAACACCGAAAACTCTCTCACATGGTACAACCACTCCCTATCCTTGAATGGAAGTGGAATAATATTATCATAGATTTTGTCAATGGTTTTCCCAAGAATCAAAAGGGAGAAGATATTGTTTGGGTGATTGTAGATCGCCTCACCAAAGTGGCTCATTTCTTGCCAATCAGATCCACAGACCAAGTCAATAAGCTGGGAGAACTATATGTGAAAGAGGTAGTAAGAGTGTATGGTGTGCCCAAGACTATAGTATTTGACCGAGACTCTCGTTTTACTTCTCGGTTCTGGTAGAGCCTATAGAAGGAGTTGGGGACTAAAATTATCATGAGCACTGCTTTTCATCCTCAGACAGATGGGAAATCTGAGAGAATTATCCAGACCTTAGAAGATATGTTGAGATCTTGTGTTCTGGACTTTGAAGGAAATTGGAGCAAGTACCTGCACTTAGCAGAGTTTGCCTATAACAATAGTTACCATGCAAGTATCAAAATGGCTCCATATGAGGATCTGTATGGAAGGCCCTGCAGATCACCAACCTGTTGGGCCGAACTTGAGGATCATGTTCTTACGGGGCCAAACTTGGTGGAAGAAATGAACAACCAAGTCAAACTAATACGAAAGAGGTTAGCTACAGCTCAGAATCGTCAAAAGAGCTATGCTGACAAGAAGAAGAGACCCCTAGAGTCTCAAGTAGGGGACAAAGTCTTTCTAAGAATCAGCCCACATAAGGGTATTAAGAAGTTCAGATTCAAAGGGAGGTTGTCACCGAGATTTGTTGGACCCTTTGAAATACTTAGGAGGATCGGAGAATGTGCTTACGAGTTGGAACTACCAAACAGGATGACCTTAGCCCATAATGTGTTCCACGTGTCGATGTTGAGAAGTGTTAGTTGCATAATAAACCACTAATAGACTAGGTAAAATGATGCATTTTGTAGGAAATAAGAGAAAATATAACTATAGAATTGCATAATTAGCAATAGTTGCATATAGTTAGGAAATGCATTATTTAACAATTCTTAAGCCTTGTTTTGATGATTTTGATATGTTTCTATGAGAAAAATAATGTTTGGGAAAGGAATTTGCATGTATTACTGGATACAGGTTGATATCTATAAGGAATGCATCAGAAGAAGGTGTAAAAGAGATGAAAATCAAGAACAAAGACTAGAAGACAGTGGTACAACAAACTAAAGATTGCAGTCAGAACTGAAGAACAACACAGTGTATAACACACTGGTAACTGCGGTCCACAGATTGATGACTGCGGTCACCAGAACGTGGTGGGCGCAAGACTTTTACAAACCGCGGTGGACAAAATGTAGAAAAAACTAGGATTTTGACATCAAGCACATAGACCGTGGTCACTCGATTTCAATGCGAGATTTTTGTATTTTTTAGGTTTTTTAGTGCGGGACTATAAATAGAAGATGGTAATTAGAGTCCAAAATATAGAAAATTGAAAAAGAAACTCTGTGACGGCTTCTAGCGCATGATAGTTTGGGTTTTTACTGATAATTGAAGATTGTAAAGAGATTTGAGTATGTTTTGCTTATTTGAATCCAATTCTATGTTTTCCTTTACTTCTCTGTTGAGCTAATCAGTTCTAATGTCTGGGATGTGATTGTTCAAAGCATGGTTTGTGATATCTAATTGTAGTTGTTGGTTTATAGATTCTATTCCTTATTGTGTAGATTTAAAGCCTTATATCTACTGGCCACAGATGTATTGATCTTAGTATTTTAGCCTATCTCAGGAGAGAAGTCTAAAATATGGACATCACAATCTGGACCTAGACCATTTGATTGATCGGGAGATTGTTGACCAATCTAGGGAGTTGCACAGGGATTCTTTATTTAAACACATAGATTGTCTAGCGAATGCCTCGGGAGAGGGTTTGACGAAACAAATCTAGTGAATGTTGAAACACCTTGGGAAAGGGTTTCAACCATTGATGCTATAACTCATAGATTAGCTAACACCACCAATACAATAAAGATTTGCAAATTATGTGGCGACTTTCATTATCCTAGACATGTTTCTTTACTGAATTCTACAATCATCATAGTTTTTGTTTACATTAGTTCCTGGTTTTTAAATTGAATTAATCACTTTCAATTTTGTCTTGATAAAACTGAGATCATTAGTAACTTTGGTATTAAAAATCAATAACTACCAGTGTTCCCTGAGGACGATACCCAGACTTTTCGGATATTACTGCTGCGATCCCGTACACTTGCGGGGTAGCTAACAAGAAGGTATGAACCATAACCTTCTCACATTATCCATTGGGAGGAAGTGAATATTCAAGAGGATGCCACTTATGAAGAAGTGGCAATTACAATCCTTGATCATAAGGTACAGAACCTGAGAACTAAGAATATTCCCTTAGTTGAAGTATTGTGGAAACATCATGGAATGGAAGAGGCCACCTGGGAGCTAGAAAGCGAAATGAAGACCAAATACCCACTTCTGTATACTGGAAACCCATGAATAAGTGCAAATTTCGAGGACGAAATTTCTTTTAAGGGGGATAGAGTGTAATACCTATGAATTTTGTACGAATTTCAAATAAATATTTTAATTGAAAAAAATTATAACATTTTTAGATATAAACGATGTATACTGTAAAGTATGAAATAAAATTAAATTAATTAGAAAACCTTGTATATACAAGTATAAAAAAAATGTTTGTTATGGTTGTAAAAATATTGTTATAGGAATATGTATATAAATAAATTTACGTAATTGAATGTATGAGGATTAATATGTAAAAATTTATAACATTTTTATTTGTTATATACTTATAACAAATAAGTATAATATAATATAATTGTTTTACATAAAAAAAATTGTATAACATTATGTTAGTCAGTCAATATATTTAATGGTATAATATAAGTATAAATCATAACACTTATAATTTTATAAAATTGTATAATATATATATAAAATTTTTAAAATACAAATTCAGTAATATATAGAAATATTATATAAACACATATATCAAAAAATAAAAATAAAAAAATATGCGCACGAGTTCAGCGAATTCGCCGAATTCGTGCACACGGGAGCACCAGGAGCCGCACGATTTTGGCAATCTGGCTGAAATCGTGCGGCCAAAAATCGTTATATGAAATCAAAAAAAAAATTGAATAAAACGGAAAAAACAAAATAAGGAAGAAAAAATCCTAAAACAATTCAAAAAAATCCATTATTTGAATTGAGCCGCCAAAACCCAAGAAAATAGAAATTTTCTATTTGAAAAATATCCAAAGTTACTAATTTCACTCTCCTAAACTCAATATAAAGAACCCTAGTGCTCTCATTCTTTTCATTCCAAATCAAGAGCATACTAGTCCCTCTTGACTCTCTCTGACCTTCTTTTTGGCAATCCCCTTAATTATTGAGTAATCTTGAACTGTTCTTGAGAGTTCTTGAGTGCATAAAAGCTTTAGAGTAATGGAACTCTGCCGGATTTCAGAAGTGTGCATAAGAGATTTATTTTTAAGATGGAAGAAATTTTACAAACCACTATTCTACTTCTTCAGTTTAATACCATGTTCATACATATTTAATTTTCGTTTGGTGTGTTTATTATGTTGAATAACATGATTTATTTATTTATTTATTTATTTTAAAAAAATGTATTTTAGATTTACATGTGCACCATGAAATCATGTCATTATTAGATTATACATGTTTAGATTTATTTTTAAAAAAAAAAATATATGATGCATACTAAGTGTTTGCTTTCATGTATTAAATGTTTTTAAATTATTTGTATTTATTTTTCTTGAGCATGATTTATTTATGATCCATGATTATGAAATTTAAAAAAAGATGTTGAAATTAAGAACCACGTACTGTCACAGTGAACATGAGGGTCACTATTGGTGTTCTTTACATGTGATTAGTTCACATGGATGATGTCCCAAAATACTTGGAATATGGGTTAGGCCCTAAATCCAATGAAATTTGATAAAAAAATGTATTTTCACTCAAGGGAGGTATTTTGATAAAGAACATCAAGGGCTTTGAAACCCTTTCAATCTAATTTACAGCTATAAACAAAATTTTGTTTGAGATGCCTAATGATTTACAAGTGTTTGAATTTGAACATGTTATTAATGCTGAATTAGTAATTTAGAAAGATCTACTAGGCTATGTGCTCACCTCTTCCTTGTATTTTTCAAGAAATTGAATCACATGAAGACCGTGAATATTAGTTAAATGTTTTTTGCTTATGATTTAGAAAGTTTCTAATTTCTGTGTAAGGGCATGTTGCCCAAGTTTTGAATTTTTCACTGTAATAGTTTTTTTTTCAAAATTAAATTATGTAATCAATTTTATTTAATTAATAGAGTAATGAATTTCTTTTATTTCTTGTATTATTGCCTTATTAAATTCTTAAATTTGAGTTATATACTCACAAATAGAAATAAGGCATGAAATAATTGAAATAGAAAGTCAAGTTACGTGCTTGTAAAGTAACACCAGCCCGGCCCGCCTTGTGGTGAAGTCTAAATTGAAAGTCTCGGGGGTTGGGGTGTTACACGTGATGCCATGAGTTGGAGTGATCAGGATAGGGGCTGAAGTCAATCTCCTCTTCTCACTTCTCATTCCAATCAAACGGAACATCCTTTCTGGTTAGTCTTGTCATAGGTTCTACTAATTTGAAAATATCTTGAATGAATCTTTTGTAGTATCCAACTAGGCCAAGAAGCTTCCAATCTATGACAGCTTCCACCTTTTCAAAATTTATAGAGATACCTTTCGTCGATACTACATGACTAAGAAATTTGACTAACTTCCTCCAGAATTCACACTTGTTGTATTTGGCATACAGTTGGTATCTTCTGAGTGTTTCTAACATGATCCTCAGGTGTTCTAAGTGTTCCTCTATGAGTATACTAGGATGTCATCAACAAATACCATGACAAATTGGTCAAGGTATTGCCTAAATACTTGATTCATTATGTCCATGAATGTTACTGGGCATTGGTTAGACTAAAAGGCAATACTGTAAACTCGAAGTGTTCATATCGAGTTCTAAAGGCAGTCTTGTGAATATCTGTTTCACGAATACTAAACCGATGATACCATAACCTAAGATCAATTTTTGAGAAATGAGTGGCTCCTCTCAATTGATCAAATAGGTCGTCTATCCTCGATAAAAGGTATTTGTTCTTTATCATTGCCTAATTCAATTTTTCATAGTCAACACGAAATCTCATAGATCTGTCCTTCTTTTTCACTAACAATACTGGAGCCCCCCAAGGTGATTCACTTGATCTGATGAATCCTTTCTCCCGGAACTCATCTAGTTAAGTCTGCAACTCGATTAATTCTACTAGTGCCATATAGTATGGAAGTATAACTATGGGATTGGTTCCAGGTTGGAATTCAATCTTGAACTCGATGCCTCTAGTTGGTGATAGTCCGGGTAAGTCATTAGGGAATACATTTTTGTAATCTCGAACCACTTCTAGGTTTTTGATCTCTTTCAGTCCTTCTAAGGGGTTTTTGAGGTCATCCTTCTACTTTAAGCAGTTCAACATGGCCATCATTGGGCTCTTAGGCAACCTATAAATATCCTCATTTATCTGAAAGGTTTCACCTGAAGGCAACGTTATCGTCACTCTTCTCTTGGGACAATTGCTTTGTGCCCGGTACTGGTCCAACCAGTCCATACCCAATATCACGTCATACCCGTGGAATGGCAGTACATGGAGGTTGGCTGAAATCAGCTTATCCCCAAACCTAAGGGCATAGGTACACATTTTCTTTGATGTAACAATAGTTCCTATAAGTGTTGATACATTCAATATTATATGCAAAGTCTTTGTTACTAGTTGTAATCTATTAACTAGTGTTTCTGAAACAAACGACTTTGTAGCACTCGAATCAAATAGTAGTTTCACAGCATTGTTAAATAACAGGAATGTACCTTCAACAGCAAGGATTTGGTCTTCAGGGGAATCAGCGATAGCAAATACTCTAGCCTAGTTTTGCCCATGGCCCTGGTTCAGGTTTTACGCCTGACCCTAGTTCTAATTTTGCCCTTGGGTGTTATTTTGTCAAGGCAGTTGCTGTTGTGGACGTACATTCTGTTCTCCTACTTGACTATTCAGAGGTTGTTGCTACTGTCACATCTGGGTTTTGGTGGGACAAAACTTCGCTATGTGCCCTTGCTGGTTGCAGTGGAAACACCGCCCTTGACGTTTAGCCAGCTCTAATTGTTCTTTCATGGCCAGTTTGGGTCGATTCTGCCACTGAGGCATTTCATTTCCATCGTTTTAATTAGCATTCCTTCTCTTCTAATCTCCCTGGTGGTTTCTGTCACTTCCTGGTCTCTTGTTTCTATTCTTTAACCTTTGCTCGAAGTCCAGCTATTGTTCTAAGGTTAATGCCCTGTCTATAACTTCTTTGTACGTTTTTAGGCAGGTTGTCTTTATTAATTTTTGGATCTCAATCTTGAGACCCTGAGTGAAGTGGTTGACCTTCTTTTTCTCTTCATTTATTAGTTCAAGTGAAAACTTGGTCAATTCGATAAATTTGACCTCATACCTGGCCACTGTCATCTCTCTCTGTTTCAATTGAACGAAGTCCTCCTGCATCTTCATTAGTGTTGCTTTAGGGAAGAGCTTCTCGTAGAACATCTCCTTAAACTCTTTCCCAGTTTATTCTACTAGCATTAACAGTCGGCTCTGCCTTTACCATTTAGTTGTCAGCTCAATGGTTGCAGGTTTCCTAAAATCTATGTACTTAAGCCCCAAGTCGTGGTTCAAAACTCCACGAAAGCAAGAAAGCCCCAAGGGGAGGGGACCTTGTGAGTCATTGCAGGTGCGCAAGCCTTGTGCATAGGTGCAGAGGCACTGTGGGCCCAAGAGTGGGTTGTGACAATCCAAGTTATTGAGAACTTGACATCACCTACATCTGTTCGAGAAATGCACAATTTTTTGGGGCATACGGGTTTCTATCGCCGCTTTATCAAGAACTTTTCTCAGATCACTCAGCCCCTATGCAGTCTACTTGAAAAGGAAGTTGAGTTCAACTTCACAGTTGAATGTTTTGAAGCTTTCAACACATTAAAGAAGGCACTAATATCGGCTCCTATTATGTCTACACTAGTTTGGGGAGTTCCTTTTGAAATAACGTGTGATGCCAGCGATTATGTTGTTGGTGCTGTGTTGGGATAGTGATATGACAAAACGTTCAGAGCTATATACTATGCAAGTAAGACAATAGATGATGCACAAAAAAACTACACTATTGCAGAAAAAGAGTTGCTAGCTGTTGTATTTGCATGTGACAAGTTCCACTCTTACATTGTAGGTTCTCATGTCAAGGTGTTCACTGATCACGCTACAATTCGTTAGCTCTTCATTGAGAAGGATACGAAGGCTCGTCTTATCAAATAGATCTTGTTACTGCAAGAGTTTGATATTGAGGTGATAGGCAAGAAGGGTACAGAGAATGTGGTAGCTGATCACTTGTCTTGCCTATCTAATCAAGCCATTAAAGATACAAAGAGTATAGTTAAGCTCTTTCCTGATGAGCATCTGCTAACTGTTAGTGACAGTTCACCATAGTATGCAAATTTTGCTAATTATAGAGCCACCAGCACTACCCCACCGGATTTATCTCACACTCGCCTCAAGCGCTTCCTACACAAAGCTAAGTTTTTATTTATGGTCATCCTTATCTCTATTGGAGGTGTTCTAATAAGGTGATTTGTTGTTACATTTTGGAAGTTTAAATTAACAAAGTTCTTCATGATTGCCATGCTTCGCCGTATGGCAGTCATTACAGCCATCAACAAACTACTAAGTGTGTTCTTGAGAGTGGGTTTTATTGGCCCATTATGCTAAAGGATGCTTACCAGTTTGTGAAGACATGTGAAGCATACCAAAAATAGGGTAACATCTCAAAAAAGAATGAGATGCCTCTAAAGTCTTTTGTGGAAGTTGAATTATTTGATGTATGGGGCATGGACTTCATGGGACCTTTTCCACCATTTGATGGAAAATAATATATATTGCTAGCCATTGATTATGTCTCCAAATGGGTTGAAGCAGTTGCCACAACCACAAATGATGCTAGAGTAGTATTGAAATTCCTTTCTCGCAACATCTTCTCCCGTTTTGGCACACCAAGAGCAATTGTGAGTGATGAAAGTATGCATTTCTGCAATATAACATTCTCACCAAGTACGGTGTGTGACACTAGGTTGTCTTGCCTTATCATCCTCAAACCAATGGGCAAGCTGAAGTGTTTAATCGAGTGATCAAGGCTATATTGCAGAAGACAGTTGGGACTAACCATAAGGATTAGGCCCTGAAATTGGATGATGCACTGTGGGCATTCAAAACAGCCTTCAAAACTCCCATTGGCATGCCCCCATATCAATTGTTATATAGAAAATCCTGCCACCTGCCATGCGAGTTAGAGCATCAGGCTTATTGGGCAGTAAAGAAGCTCAACTTTGATACGAAAGCTTGTGGGGAAAATTGTCTTCTTCACCTGGAAGAAATTGAAGAATTTCGGCGCGATGCTTTTGAGAATAACATTATATACAAGGAAAGAATAAAGGAGTGGATGACAAGCTCATTGAGAAGAAAGAGTTCAAACAAGATAGCAAGCACTATTATTCAATTCAAGACTTTGTTTGTTTTTGGGCAAGCTAAAATCTCGCTGGTTAGGCCCTTCCCATATAGCGCAATGGAAGTTCAAAGCTTGGTAGACGGGCATAAATTTAAGGTGAATGGTAAGAAATTGAAGACATTCTATGGAGGACCAAAGCAGACGGTGCAGCTGATAGAGTTGAAGGAATAATGCATCGTATCCATGTCGAGCTCACGACGTTAAACACAGCGCTGAATGGGAGGCAACCCATTGTTCGTTTCAATTTTTGCACTCATTTTGTTTATGATTCTTAAATTTTCTAGGAATTTCAATTTTTGATTCTTTTATTTCCTATATTCATGATGTTTAGGACTTAGTTAAACATATAATGTCACACCCCAACCCCTGGCCGGACATCATATCTGTCAATGTAAGGCCCCGTCATTGGGCGCCGCGCTGCTCTAAGCTCGGCGCGTGGTCCGCCGAGGCACCGGGCGTGCAACAGTCATCCTCATCTTTCCACAAACCTCTATATACGAGGTTTAAATCATTTCTTAATTTCAAATAATCATTTTATTCATGCTTCACTAAGCAATTAATTTCAAATCAAATTCACCGGATGTTCAAAAGCATATTTATATTGGAAATCAAGATAATAATAGCGGAAACACTTTTTGGATCAAATCTTTCTGAATCATTGAACATTGTTTCACATACAATATCTAAAAATCATCAGTTTATCAATCAAAATAAAACAATGTTCAAGATGATAAAATAGTCCTGTAGATAAATATACAAAAATATGATACATGACCCTCCGGCCCAAATCCAAAATATACGTAATAAAAATTGTTCAAAACAGAGAAATAGTTTAACAAAAATATCACTCTCTCTCTCTACATCCTCCAGTCTCCAGTCTGCATCCTCACTGAGCGCTGAGCTCATGAGTACTTGTAAAATAAAAATGGGGTGAGCTCGAAAGCCCAGTGGATTTTTCCTACACATCAATAACATTATACAAACAAGCATACGAAACATGCAACCAGTTTCAAATCATTAGGGGCATTTCAAACACTTAGTCAGTTTATCCGTTGCGCTCTAATATCAGGAATTTACCATCTGATATTAGGAATTAACCGAAAAAGTGAACCACCCTTGGTATCCCAATTGTGGTCCTGAACACAATCAGGCACTACATCTTTATAAAACAGAAGTCTACCTCTGAGACCACGACCCAAGAAGATATTGAAACCAAGGGAAAAATCCTCATGACTTTCCAAATTCGAGGGTCTCATACGGGCGCTCGCAGTTTGGCCTAGTTGGGGGATACCCACGATGACGTCTTGGTCACAACCAGATAACATTTATGTGATGCACCATTGCCCGTCCATCGCCCCGGTACATGGAGTTCTTAATAATCCTTTAATGTTCTTTAGTTTTACAATCATAGTTTTCATTCCACGCAACATACAAACATGCTTATTCAAAATGTTAACCTAAACAAAGAAAGCAAACAAACACCAAGCTAATCATAATATCCTAGTACTAGAAAGTCAATAACCAGTCATCAACATATCATATCAACCATTCCACCCAAGGCATACATTCCTAGCATGGTACTAAATATAGTAATTTAAACAAGAATCATATTCCATATCCAACATCTGCATAATACTAAAGAGTGAGGAAGAGTGAGGAAGAGATAGTCAACCCCACCTGTACACGCCGGAACACTGCTAGATTGTCGCTCCTCGCACGACAGTCCAATACCGTCAATCTACATCATTAGACGATAATGATACATTACTTTGGGCTTCTAATACTCTTTTTACCTAACTCTAGGGGTCTGGTATCATTCAGTGTTTCAGAATGTAAACAAAACACTCCAACAACACTATTTGCGTCTATCTATCACGGTCAGTCTTGTGTGGACCACGGTCTACACACAGTTTCTCACCCAATAGTGGGATTTCACACGTGTATGCCATACTAGTGATTTCCATTTCAGTTTGACACTTAAATCTAGTGTATTGGACACCCAACCATCATTCAAACACATAAACTAGCTAAGGAATGGTGTTTACATCGTTTCTTCGCTAAAATCCCTTAACCAAACCCTAAAAACGGGATTCCCTTTCAATGAAATCAACCCCTTCAATTCCACAACCAAATAACCATCATAAATCCATCCAAACTAGTGTCCAAACACACTAACACAAGGAAATGAAAAGTGTTCACCGCATTTGGTTTAGTTTCTAGCCACTAAACCTACAACACAAGCTCTTAAACGGATCTCCATCATTTTGATTTACTAACCATTGATAACTACTCTAGATGATACCAAATCTTAAAGAAAACTCAAAGAAAATAAAAAAAAAACTTACCTTTGATCGTCTATTGTCGCTCCTCTTCAAACCCCAAACTGTAGAATGACAAATGAGCAACTTTAGGGCTTGAAAAGTATATATAGATCGCACACGGGCCGCGATCGGAGTCAGACGGACCTCGGTCATCGAACAGATTTTCTTCGTGGACAGTGGTCTTCACTTTATGGACCACGGTCATCCCTTTATGGACCGCAGTCGACACCTTACGGACCGCGGTCACCCATGTGACCTAGTTTTGTTTTGTGATTTTCCACTGAAGACTGCAGTTTGCCCATAGGGACCGCAGTCGACAGTGTAATTTTCTTTTTTTTCCTAGTTTTTGTCCCTAAGGACCGCGGTCGGTCTCATGTGGACCGCGGTCCATGCGTGGTTGTTTCAGATTTCGCAATTTCTGCACGTTTCTAACTATCCGAATGTTCTAATTTATTTTATCTTGATTAAATAACGTACGATGATCATTAAAAACAAGTTTCCAATCATTTTTATATTTACTTAGAATTTTCAAAAATTATATTGAAGTGGACGCCTTAAGACTTAGGGTGATTACATATAATTAAAAAAAAATTAGTGTCATATGCATTCTGGTGGCCGTGGTCACCAGAACAGTACCAGAAATTGCATTCTAGTGACCACGGTCACCAGAACAGTACCAGAAATTGCATTCTAGTGACCGCGGTCACCAGATTACTATAAGTCGTGCACTAAGGTTCCCGTGGTCTGTGGACCGATGTAACTAGAACCCCATTTTCAAAAAAATGCACACAATTACTGCAATCAACCGAGCAATGATCACGGTAATCGCATCATTTAAAACATGAATCACGATCATTTTCGCTCATTTCACACTAGATTTTCTCTGATTTTTTCTGCATTCCAAGAGGTTTTTGTGCATTTCTTTGTCTCCAAGCCACAATGTAAGTTCTTTCATTTCATTTTACATTATTTCCATTCTTTAATCTTGCATTTAGGATTGTTTCATGCATTAGACGTTATTTTAGTCAAGTTTTTCAAGTTATTCTTCATTCATCTTTTCTATGGCTCATTTCTAGAAATTTTGCATTGATGCAAGCTTAAACTTACTATGATTGATGGATTGTCACTCTTTGCCTCGTCTATTTGAATGATTAGATGTTTTCGATGTGCATATAATATTGAACAGAGTATACATGAATATTTGCAATACCCTGGGTGTTTTTGACTGACTAATAGTAGTTTAGGTTATATTTGGATGTTAAGACTAGTTTTATTGCTAGAAATGAACTTAACATTGATTCTTTGAGTAAATATTCTACTATGAAAATGGCTGGCTATTGCTCTGTTATTTCTCTATCTAAATGTTTTGTTTCTTATTTATTGATAGAAGTTTTCCTTGCCTACTGACATTTTGTTTGCAGGCCTCCTAGAATGAAGCATCGTGTGTCAAAAGGGAAACAAGCCCCACCCCCTCCTACCCCTAAAGATAGACATCACTTTAGGTCTGCTACAGTCAGGCAATGGTTCAATATCATCAGAGGGAGCAAACATTTGATTCTTGAGAGGGGCATTATGCTAATGCGGGAGGAATGCAACCTAGGGATTGATGTTGTTGTTGCTACCAAACATTGTGAGAGGCTCATCAGTGCCCCTTTTGCTACAATTATAGCATTGGTACAGGAATTCTATGCCAATCTGTAGAAAGAGATGGGATAGCAGTCTAGGTCCGCAGAAAGTGGGTCTAATTCAATGCTACGATGATCATGAGGTCTACGGGCTCCAAGCTGACTCTCCTTATGAGTATTACACCCTTCTACCTCCCTTTGATGTTGCGGATGTGCTGAGAATGTTGTGTGTAAAGGGAGCTTCCTAGTCTTGTTACAATGACAAGCTAGTGAGCTTAGTCAAGAATGCATTATACACGGCTGCGAAGGTATGGTTATACTTAGTTTGTGCTAACCTTCTTCCCTCTCTGGCTATTAACAGGGTCATTATAGAGAGGGCGATCTTGGTCTGCTGCATCATGAAAGGGCTCCCAATCAATATTGGGTCTATTATTTCTATCTCCATTCGGTCCGCCATAAACAGGACCAATATAGGACTATCACACCCTACCTTGATTACTGAGTTGTGCAAATTAACAGGGTCACTGATGCTCCCGCCAAGAAGAGGAAGACCATTACAGAGTGCTCAGAGCATCCTACAAATCCTTCTCCTCCTACTGTAAATCTTGTTTCATCTACTGCAACCCCACCTTCATCATCCACTACTGCAGCACCATCTTCATCTACTACACAGTCCATTGATTATACTCTCTTATGCATGGCCTAATCTACATCACAAAGTGGCTACACAGTGATAACCCGACTAAGGTGCAAGCTAACCCTCCTCCCCCCTACTTCATGCCATATATGGATATGTGGTGTTGTGCTCCTCACGTGCCTCCTGCTCCACCAGCTAATGCTGGTGATGATGACGATGACGATGATGGAGCTAGTACGAATGATTTCATCACAAACGCTGAAGTTTTTAGAGATGATTTCTGATTTTTTTTTTCTTTTGCACTATATTTTCTTTCATTTTTCTTTGCCCTTGTATACACTTATGATGTGCTTGACTCTTTATATTATTAATCAGTTTGTTTAACTCTTTTATGAACTCCAGACTAACTTTTCTACCTTTTTGGATGCATTTCTTTGATGTTTGCTCACCCGTTTATGTGTGTCAATGTGCTATTGGAGATAAGGCATTATTCAAGTTTGGGGGTGCGAATGTCTTCAATATGTTAGGTTTAGTCTTCCTTTTTATTTCATGTCTATTTTTTTAAGTTGTTTTGTCTTGTATGTTTTAGGATCATGTTAGGAACAAATAGTATGAGTCAATTAGGCTAAATTCATACCATAATGATTGAAACCTTCACTGGGTGACTAATGATATTTGAAGTTCCTACAGAACAATGAGACAAAGAATTAGGGTATGTTCAAACAGTCTGTGTGCTTGGTTTATCTGAAATTCAACTTTGATGGAACCTTGTAGGCTTAGGTAAATTGAGAATCTAAAACTGAGAAAGTGAAGAGTGGAAACCAAATGACAAATAGAATGAATTTCTCACAAACCCTTGAAATAATCAAACCTATCTTGAAAATTACTTAGGAAGAACTTTAGAAAAGAAATGACGTAGGCCATCATTGTTTAAGCCATAGCCAAAAGGCCGATTTTAGACACACTCACCATTTGAAGCCAATTTTGAACCTTATAGCCTGTTTTCTCGTTATGAAACCAAACAATATATAAACCAGTTATTCTTTTATATATTGCACCCATTTATGCACACTCATGGTTTGATCCTACCCAATTTGAGACTTAAAAGAAAGAAGGAACACTAATATTGAAGTATATGTGCCATCAATTTAATTTTGGTGTATAAGCATTTATTTAAAAAAAAAAAGAGAGAGAGAGAGAACAAGAGAAATAAAAAGAGGTTTATATTTGTTTCAGTACTATCATTGAAAGCTGAAATTTTTACTTTTACAAAAGTGTATATATATAGATGAGTACATATTGTACTACTTATGATGAAAAAAGTTTGGGGGAGCTATGAAAACTAGATTATGGAAAAGAGTGAAGCAAATATGAAATTATTTCAAAAAGAATAAAGCTGCATTGAATGAAATAGGTTGTTATCATTTTGATTGTACAATTGAGTCAGAATAAATATCCTATTATACTTGTACCTTGAGCCAAGCCACATTACAACCTAAAGAAAAGACCATTGATCTTGATTGTAGCTTGACTTGAGTAAATGATTAACAAAGGAGAGCATTGTGAGGCTTGTGTACTGAAATATTAGGAAAGGATGTCTATAAGTATAATGGAAACTGCAAATTACTTGCAAAGTCTAGGATTATTGAGATACTGACAAATGAGAGGGTGAAATTAGAGAAGAAATGAGGATGAGCTAAAAATTTAGACAACCTGAGCAACCTTAGGGACATTTAATGAATTGTAAACTATAAGGATGAAATGATGAGTGAAAAAGGAACTCAACTATATATGTTATGGCATGTAGAATTAGAATTTGTGTCATTGTTTAAGGACGAACAATAGTCTAAGTTTTGGGGTATTTGGTAATTGCATAATAGATTAACATCATTATGGGTTGTTTATATGCATTTTATAGAATTTCGGTAGGAAATCAAATACATTTGTGCATGATTAGTGGCATGAGCATTTATAAGAGGAATTACATGTTTTATTGCATTTAAGCATTGTTTACAGCATTTCTATGAGAAAATGATGTCTGAGGAAGGTTCTTTAGTGTTTGTACAAGACTAGAATGAAGCCTAGAGAGAATCACAGCACAAAAAGGCAAAGAAAAGTGAAAATCAAATAAAAGCAACCAATTATCACGCTACGTGAACCGAAGACTAAGGTAATTGGAGAAAAGCCAGAAAAACGCAGAAGGCCACATCACACTGGTTATGACAGTAATCGGTCTAGTGACCATGGTAACTAGAACCTATACATTGTGAAGAAATTGACTATCGTCCAGTGACTACAGTTCTTAGAATGCCAGAAATTCGTGTTTTCAACTAGGGACGAGGATGACCACAATCAGTAACCGCGGTAATGCGATTAATTAACAATGTATTTCTAATTTTGTTTAGGGTTTTAAAATGTTAGAATATAAATAGGAAATCAGATTAGGGTTTAATCATTTTGGACTTTGAAAATAAGTTGACTTTGACGACTGAATTGAAACAAAGAAGAAGAACAAAAAAGGACTGAAGATCAAAGCTTGAGTTTTGAGTATGTTACCTTATATTCATTATTATTTGATGTTTGAACTTAATACAATGTCAGGCTAGTTAACCTCTAAGTCTAGGATGTGAATTTTTGATGTAGGAACTTGAGATTTCTTATTCCAATTAATTCATTTTGATGCATTGTATTATATTGTGTGCATTTAATACTTAATGTTTTTTGGCCATGAACATTATGATCTCAAAATATTAAACTAACTCGGGAGAGAGTTTAAATATTTAGACCGGAGGGTTATCTATTGTTTAGGGGTTTGCACGTGATTATTGCTCACAAGGCATTAGGTTGTTAACTGTGCACCTTGGAAGAGGGTATTAGGCAACAAGACTGATAGGTGTTGAGGTTCCTCAATAGAGAGCCTTAATGATTAGTGCTAGAACCTATAATTTTAGAAGTTTAATAAATTAGAATAGAAATTGAAGGTAAGAATAGAAGAATTTGCTATCCTAACAATCATTCAATATAGTTTTCGAAAAAGATTTTTCTTGCTTTCAACAGTTTGTAATTCTAATTTAGATTGGAACAAATCAAACTCTATTACGTGCCTTAATAAACTGAATGCTAAAATTAAATTGGGATTTGAAATAGTTGACTAAACTCTGTTCCCTAAGGACGATACCCAGTTGCTACCGGTTATCAATATTGTGATCTTGTACACTTGCGGGATTGCCAACACATAACATGTCATTTCGACACATTTTTGGATACATTTTCTAGGAATTTTAAAAGTTCATTTGTAGTCATTTTGCACATTCCAGATCTTTTAGTTATTTATGCCTTGTAGATAAATTTAAATAATTTTGCACATTTTGGTTATTTTGTTAATAAATGCCTAGTTTGATTTGGTTAATTAATAAAATATGTCAATCAGAGTATTTAGGTTGTCTTGTTAGGATAGCGAAAGTTAGAAGAATGAATAAAATAGGAGGATAGAAGGAGAAAGGACGAAAAAATGAAAATGGAGTAAATAATTAAATAGAGCATCCAAGCTCAATGCAACAATGAAAGCAAAAGGCTTTTCCGGCCATGGGCGCACCACGCCATATTACAATTTCTCAAAATCAATTTAAATTAGTAGTTTCGATCGATGCCACAAACACTTAAAGGAACATTACAACTAAACACAAAAGGGTGTCGGGTTATACCAAAGGTGATTAGAAGAAAGACCCAATAGTTTATTCACATTTGCTTCTCAAATCTTTTTTATTTGAGAAGCAAACAAAGATATTGAAGACACATAATATAAATAGCTCACACAATCCAATGTCAAAATCCTAAGAGAACATTGCTATTACACCTAGAGTCATCGTTAGTGCAAATTAAATAGTAACAAATAATCAATTAAGTGTGACGAACTAAATCAAAGCAAGGTAAAGAATCTGAGGCATAGAGTTATTTACGCAATTCGGAGAATGCCCATATCTTCAGGGCTTAGCCTAGAGCAAAGGATTTCATGATTAACAAATTATATAATTGTTGCATTACTGTTCCAATTGAACTAACACAGCAACCTACACACCAATGTCACACTTTCCAACCAACAACTTCATGAAACTGAGACGAACACCATCTTTTCTGTAACACTCCAGTTCCTGCTCCTTTAATTTTATAACACACCGCCTCCTATGCCTGGGCCCTCCTCATCCGATAGTATCTTTCTTCAATATTTTTGGGCCGCCCAGGAGGTGGGCCCGTGTTATGTTATCCTTATTCCTTTCTAAATTCCACACCCATAAGATATCTTGTGCACATTAATCTATGTACAAATAATTCATAAAAATTTATGGCATCAAAGAATAAAATGAATCCTTTATTATGTAATGGAAAAAGAATAATAATTCAACCTTCATTACAACGAAGTAAATAAATAAATTTGGGCTCACATGTCCTACAATAAAATTAACTAAAAATTAAGTAAATAAATAAATCTCATGCAACCTTGATAATTAAATTCCTAAAATATTAAAAACAAAAGGTGAGCTATAAAGCCCAATGAATCATCCCAAATATTTAATTCATTATTTTAACAAAATAAAACATTTATAACAAGCACTTACAAGGAATTAAATGATTCAACCACTTTATTGTTCCTTTTGTCATTAAAGACCAAAAGGATACCCTCCAACATTTTCAATTCCTAATAAAAGAGCTACTACTATGTTAAACTTAGAACCACAGAGTTGAGGTATGATCAAGTTCAAACCCTGTATTTTCTCACAACCCTTAATCGAAATGTTCACGATGAACATTTGCCCCTGTGTCGATACGTGGTTAAGATCTTTATTTAATCTTATATTAATGCAAAAACATAACATTTAAATAATTGACAATATGTAAATGTTTCAACAGGGTAATATTTACCATAGATTATACATAAAAATAAACCTAAGCATGCATATTCTATACGACATTTATATAAAATATTAAAAATCTAAACACTCATGCAAGCCTTATTTGAATCAGAATAATAAATTAAAAAGTAAAAATTATTTCACCTCGAGATCGCTTCCTTCTGAACCTTCTTCAAATCTTTCAAATTTTTACCCCTTGCTTGCACTATATTTGTGTAGCACACTGTTGTTATTACACTGTTGGTTGTTTAGAACAACTCAAGAATGAAAAGAAAACACTAGGTGCCAAAACAGAGGCAGAGAGAGCAAAAAAGACCTATGTTCAGTTCTTGCTGAGATGAAAAAGAATGAAATGGGAGAGGAGTTTATAAAGGGTTTTTCGGGGGTAGATTCATAATTTTTGGATATTTTTTAAATAGGAAAATTTTTATTTTTATTGTTTTTGGCGGCTCCCAAAGTTATAATGTATTTTAGGGTTTCTTTTAGGGTTCCTCAAATTTTTTTGTCATTTTTTTATTTTTTTGTATTTTTTATTCATTTTTTCTTTTATCTTTTTGTTAAGTGCGCATGCTGCGCACACAATGCAAATTCATGAATGACCTCAACCTTTTTTTGTCTTTTTTGTTAATGAAAAAAAAAAGCCTAAAATGACACAAGTCAATTGAATGGCATCAATAAAAACAAAAATGCCTTGAATTTCGTGATTTCTAATGCCTAAAATGACACAAATCAATTGAATGGCATCAAAAATATATTTAAATGTCCTCCTAATGGTAAAGGCTATTATACCAAATATTATACTAAATATCATAATAGTGAAGAATAGCTCATTATTTCCTTATGATATTATACTAAATATTATAATAGTAAAGACTCTTATAAAAATGAAGAATATTATACATATACACATGCTATATATATATATATATATATATTTACACATTATTAAATACTTATATTTAATATAGACTCATACTTATAAATACACCACACATATCTATATTTATATTCATTATTGTATGCTTTAACGTTGCACTAAAATACATTTCATTTTTCTTATTTTAGTTTATACCCTAGAATATACATAATTTATGTAACAAAATATTAATAATTCCTCATAGTTGGATTATTTTATTTTTTCAAATTTCATGCAAAATTCTCGAGTATTACATTCTACCCCCTTAAATGAATTTTGTCCTCAAAATTTTTATTAGTTTACTCGATATTGTTTCAGCACATATCCTTGACAGAGAGATCAAGATTTGATTAATTTCTAAGAAATCTGGGTCAGTTCTCCCACGAATCTCTACGACATCTTCTACCGTTTTATGAACTACATAGCTATGGTACATGGCTATCTCCTTTAACTGAAACTAAGTTTCTTCTGAGCACTTCTAAGATAACCCTTAAGTTTTTCCTAGGTCTAGTTACCTATTGCACACTGGAGAAAACTTTGTCCAACCACTTGGTTCGTCGGATCCCTTGTGTGTTGCTAGGGTATCTTAGTCTAGAAGTATGTGTAATGATTCTTAAGGGTCATCTTGGGTATATCTGACTCTCGAATTCCAACCTGGTGATATCTTGGTCTAAGATCTTTCCTCATGAAGTGAGTGGCTTCTTTCAATTGATAGAATAAGTCATTTGTACTAGGTGGAGGATACTTATTCTTTACCGTTGTCTGATGTAGTTTCCCATATGAAGAGATAGCTATGAAGCAATTCTAAAATGAACTTTGATCATAAATTCTATTGGTAAGTAATTTAGAAACATACATTTTGTAACACCATAATTTCTCAAAATCATTCCGTCAAAATTTGGCTACCCTTTCTAAAATAAATTTCGGCCAAATAGCTTTTCTGATTTACTGCTACTATTTCTACTGAAGGTCTTATTCTTCAGGGATGTCAACAACCACAAACACTCTAGCCTAGTTCTGCCCACGGCCCTGGTTCTGGTTTTGTCCTTGGTTGTTGTTATGTCGAGGCGGTTGTTGTTGAGGATGCATATTCTATCCTCCTCCTTGGTTGTGTTGTTGCCATTGGGGGGCCTGAGCTTTGGCAGGACAAAACTTCGCCAGATGCCTGGTGGTAATAGTAAAAACACAGCTCTTGTGGTTTGGTTTGTTCTTTTCGTTCATCCTTGTTAAGTGTAGCTTGTTGTCGGGCTTGGGGTGCCCTATTTTCACCATTTTGTTGATTGGTGTTTTACCTCTTTTAAGGTCTTTGGTGATCGTTGCCATTTTCTCGTCTCTTATTCTTGTTTCTTAACTTTTGTTCAAAGTTCAATTCTTATTCTAAGGTCAATGCCCTGACTACAACTTCTCTATATATTTTTGGGCATGATGCCTTTATTAACTTATGGAACTCAATATTGAGACCCTGAGTGAAGTGATTGACCTTCATTTTCTCTTCTCTAATTAGCTCAAGTGAAAACTTGACCAATTCAGTAAATTTGGCCTCATACTTGGTCACCTGTCATATCTTTCTATTTTAGCTGAATGAAGTCCTCCTACATCTTTGTCAGTGTTGTTTCAGGGAAGAACTTCTCGTAAAATATCTCCCTAAACTCTTCTCAGTTCATCCCGCTAATATTTATTTTCAGGTCTGCCTTTACCATCCGCCACCAACTTCTAACTGGTCCCTTGAATTGATGGTAGCCAATGCCACCCTGTTAGGACCCGTTACTCTCAATACATCCAAGTGTTCTTCTAACTCCTAGTACCAATGGTCAATTGTTAAGTTATCAGCAGTACCATCAAATTGTGATGGTTGAAGCTTCTTTAACTCTAGTAGCATCTTTTTATGTTCACTGTATTTCATATTTTCTTGTACCTCTTGACGAGCTAGAACCTTTAGCACTAGTACTGGCACTGGCTATTATACTAGGATACATTCGTAGACCTGAGGCTGTGTTGCCACCTAAGGCGTTATCTGGGGTATAGCCCTCATGATTTGTTCCATGACCCTCCTTGTGACCTCTATTATCATATTTTTCATCTAGTTCTCAACTACGTTGTTCAAGACTTCTTGCCCCCGAGAATCAGTCTCGTCAAATGTTGTAGCCCTGGTAGCGTATCTTCTAGATCCGGCCATTTATCTACAAATCAAGTTGTTTTAGTACTAGTTCCCACCGTTTTGCCTCGTTGTACTATCATGACTCTAGATTTAGGTTTCTAGGTTCTTGATGTGTCTAGTGGCCTAATAGTTTATTCTTCTAAGTTCTTTTTGTTTTTGGGTATAGGATTTGGTCTTATACATGCATATTCAAACAATAAGATCATCATACATCCAATTATTCAATAATGCAAATTCATGCTTAGCATAGCAAAATTCTAGGCTTCCACCTACGCCTTTGAGTTCGAATGTCTCATACCACCCTTGTCCATAAACATAGACTTTCACTCATAAGTTTTACTACACCCAATCAATTTTGCAAATTTCTTGATTTCTGAGGCTTCCCAAGCTCCACTATACTTGACTATCTCATACCAACCAAGCATAGGGAGACAAGTTCGTCCAAAGCCACCGATCATTTACCAAACATGGTCCATTATTCTCCAAGTCCAGGATTCCTCCATACCCTTGAATTTCTATGCATCCCGTACCACACAGAAACCAAAGATACAGAACCCTCCTGATCTCATGCCCTGACCACACAAGTGTTTCGTTTCCATAAGTTTTTGGTCTTTAGCCTATATCCTAATGTTTTATTCATGATTTACTATGCCACCCAAGTTTCCGCCTTAAGGCCTCTCTCCTAAACCTAGTGTTTAAGTCCTGGTTAAGAAGTTCTTTTGTCGAATCGTCAACCTTCATCTACTAGCAGTACCACCTTTGGCATCTCCTTTGAACTATAGTAAGTTCATGGGCCTTAATTACCACCTCCTAGTTTTCTTTCATAGAAAATAAGTGTGTTCTTCAACTTTGACTACTTATATGAGCTGATGGGACAACCTCCAGATCAGACGGTGAAACTGAAGTCTACTTAACAATCATGTTTTCTAGAACGGGATAACTCGTCTCTCTTTCAATGTTTAGCTTTACTCAGGACAAGGCTTATCCACTATCAGCTTAACCCATAATCTTTGCATCTAAACAAAACAGTTGAAAAACATTTTTTTTTTAAAATAATTTTTCAAAACAAGAGGTAAGGTTTTCTAAATTAATTCAAATTAAAGGTCTTATCTGACCAATCAATTCGTTCTAATCCTTGCCCAAGGCATCTACAGCCTAGGCTTTGATACCACCTTTGTAACACCCCGCCTCCCGTGCCTGGGCCCACGTCATCTGCCGGTATATCTTTCTTCAATATTTTTGGGCCGCCTGGAATGCGAGCCTGTATTACATTATCCTTATTCCTTTCTAAATTCTATAACCGTAAGATATCACGTGCATATTAATCTATGTATAAATAATTCATAAGAATTTATGGCGTCAAGGAATAAAATGAATCCTTTATTATGTAATGAAAAGATTCAAGAATAATAATTCAACCTTCATTGCAAGGAAGTAAATAAATAAATTTGGGCCCACATGCCCTACAATGAAATTAAGTAAAAATTTTTACATATTAAAAACTCTCATACGGCCTTGATAATTAAATTCCTGAAATATTAAAAATAAAATATGAGCTATAAAGCCCAATAAATTATCTCAAGTATTTAATTTATTATTTCGACAAAATAAAACATACATAACAAGCACTTTCAAAGAATTAAATGATTCAACCACTTTATTGTTTCTGTTGTCATTAATGACCGAAAGGATATCCCCTAGCATTTTCAATCCCTAGGAAAAAGCTATTATACTAAACTCAGACCCACAGAGTTAAGGTAGGATCAACTTCGAACCCTCTATTTTCTCACAACCTTAATTGGAATCCCCATAAGGAACATTCGCCTTTATGTCGGTACGTGGTTAAGATCTTCATTTAATCTTATATTAAATGCAAAAACATAATATTTAAATAATTAACAGTATGTAAACATTTCAGCATGGTAACATTTTACCATAGATTATGTATAAAAATAAACCTAAGCATGCATATTCTATATGACATGTATATCAAACATTAAAAATCTAAACACTCAAGCAAGCCTTATCTGAATCAAAATAATAAATTAAAAAGTAAAAATTATTTCACCTCGAGATCGCTTCCTTGTTAACCTTCTTCAGATCTTTCAAATCTTTACCTCTTGCTTGCACTATATTTGTGTAACACTTTGTTGCTATTATACTGTTGGCTGTTTAAAACAGCTCAAGAAAGAAAAGAAAACACTAGTTGCCAAAATAGAGGCAGAAAAAGCAAGAATGAACTTTATTCAATTCTTACTAAGATGAAAAAGAATAAAGGGGGAGAGTAGTTTATATAGGGTCTTTTGGGGTTAGATTCATAATTTTTGGATGTTTTTTAAATAGAAAAATTTTCATTTTTATTAGTTTTGGTGACTCCCTAAAGTTATAATATTTTTTGTGATTTTTCTAATATATATATATATATATTTTAAAGTGAGCGTGTCGCGCACACTGCGTGAATTCATGATTTCATGAATTCGTGATTGACCCCAATCTTTTTTTCTTTTTTGTTAATGAAAAACAAAAATGCCTAAAATGACACAAGTCAATTGAATGGCATCAATAAAAACAAAAATGCCTCGAATTTTGTGATTTCTAATGCCTAAAATGACACAAATCAATTGAATGGCATCAAAAATATATTTAAATTTCCTCATAATGGTGAAGATTATTATACCAAATATTATACTAAATATTATAATAATAAAGAATAGATCATATAATATTCTAAATATTAATTATTATTTCCTTATGATATCATACTAAAATAGTGAAGACTCTTATAATAATGAAGAATATTATACATATACACATGTTATATATATATATATAGTATTTTTTGTAAGTCACCTGAAATGAAAAGGTGGGATGAGCTCAAGAGTCTAATGGATCATATACAATACATCAATAGTATTCTTTAAATCAAATATAGAACATGCAACCAATTATCATACATTAGGTATTTAAACATTTGATTGTTTAATAGTCATTAAATAGACCAAAGGGCCTAACCCTAATGTTCTCTCATCACAATCATATCAAACGAAAAGAAAAATAGTGCAATATATACCAAATTCCAATGGGACAAGAAAACATACCCATTGCCCAACTCGAGAACGAGAGACATACCCATCACTCCATCTCCAAGAACTAAGGTCACATCAATCATTCTATCATCGAAAACCAAGGACATACCCATCATTCCTTATCACGAGAACACCCATAGTGATCTCCCGTGGACTTCTACGATGGTATGAGGTTCAATTCTCAATTTATCTTTGCTTGAAATCAACAAACATTTCATGACAAACATAGTTATCCTTTCATCATGTATAACACATCATTGAATAATAACTTAATCATATTGATCAACTCATAAAAATATAAATAAAGCAATAATCATCTCATGTTATAAATACTTGTAAACACCGAGCATGGACATATAACTCATGTTATTCTAGCATTCATACATTTATGCTATTCATAAATTATTTAAACAACATCCTACCATACTTCTAGGCATTCAAGCAATGTAAACACACCATTGGTTCAGCATCAAAATTCAAATAATATTAGAGAGCAAGATAATCACTTCCACCTGTTAGTTCGAATCCCTCGAGCTCTTGTATTCATCTCTCCAACGTCTTTACTCTTCAAGCTTTAAATTCAAGATCATTTCTCTTAAAAATTGAAGTATTCTAACCTTTTTAAATCTAGGTTTAATGACCTCTATTTCAACATAGTGTTTCATAAGCAAAGCGATATTCTAGAAAGGTTAATATACTGTTTTGATTCTGTGTATTGTGGTAGTAAGGAGGATTACCATAGTAATTAGATTTGAATAAATAGGAAAAGAAAAGGAAAGTTGTCACGTTACCGTGGTAGCTAGAAAGGGTCATGAAATATTGATGAAAGGAAGACAAACGTTGCCGCAGTAATGCAATACCATTACCATTGTAACTCAAGACTAGAGTTGTTCGTGCAGTGCACTACCGTAGTAGTCACGAAGTTCCCAGAAAAATTGTTGTGCATGCTTTCCCGTCTCTCTCTTCCTCTCGCGCATGGTAATTCACTGCTCTAAAGTATAGACTACGATCATGCATTGAAATGAACATAATCCTTATACCAAACTGTTTTGCTCTAACTACTTGATCACGACTAGAATCACATTAACGACTTCTCAATTTTATTGGGCATCTTAATAGGGGAGAGAAAGAGCCAATAAAGACATGATGTTCCTATTGAAATAACATTTTACCTCAGTTTAGTTGTCTATTACAATACTGCAGTCTGAGGTCTTTAAGTATGCGAGCAATTTCTTCAATTTTGATCTATGGTATAATCGAAAGAGGGTGTAATGAGAAAAGGTCAGTCTTAATGTAACACTCCAACCCCTAAGACTTTTAATTTGGACTTTACCATAAGGTGGGTTGGGCCAGTGTTACTTTACAAGTACACAACTTGACTTTCTATTTCAATTATTTCATACCTTAATAGTATTTAAGAGTACATAACTCAATTTTAAGAATTTAATAAGGCAATAATACAAGAGTTAAAAGAAAGTCATAAACTTCATTAATTGAATAAAGTTAAGTACATAACTTAATCTTGAAGAAAAACTATTACAGCAAAAAATTCAAAACTTTGGCAACATGTCCTTACATAGAAATTAGAAACTTTCTAAAAAAACTTAAGTAATATTCATGGTCTTCATGTAATTCAATTTCCTAAAAAACAGAAGGAAAGGGTAAGCACATAGCCCAGTAAATCTTTTTCAAACCACTAAATTACTAATTTAGAATTAATAATACATTCAAATTCAAACACTTATAAATCATTAGGCGTTTCAAACAATATTTTGTTTATAGTTGTAAATTTGACTGAAAGGGTTTCAAAACCTTTGATGTTCTTTATCAAAATATTTCCATTGAGTGAAAAGACATTTTTTATGCCAAGTTTCATTGGACTTAGGGCCTAACCCATATTCCAAATATTTTGGGACATCACCCATGTGAACTAATTATATGCAAAGAACATCCACAGTGACCCTCATGTTCACTATGACAATACGTGGTTCTTAATCTCAACATCTTTCATTAAATCTCATAATCATGAATCATAAATAAATTATATTCATGAAAGATAAATAAAAATAATTTCAACATGTTTAACATATAAACATTCAAAACATGAAAGCAAACACTTAGTATGCAACATGCTTTAAAACAAACTTAAACATGCATAACCTAAGTATGACATGGTTTCATGACATACATGCAAATCTAAAATTTTAAACCATGCTATTCAAACATAAATATGCATATTAAACTGAAATTAAAAATGCATGAACATGGTATTAAACTAAATAAGTAGAATAGAGATTTGAGAAGTCACTTCCACCTCAAAAACTAAATTTCTTTTGCATGTTTCTAAAATCCGGCAGAGCTCCGTTACTCCAAAACTTCTAAACACTCAAGAATAGTTCAAGATTACTCAAGAACTGAAGATGTGGCCAAGAAGTAGGCTAGAGAGAGTCAAGAGGAACTAGTATGTTCTTGCTCTGAGATTAAAAGAATTGGAGCACTAGAGGTCCTTTATATAGAGTTTGGGGAGTGAAAATTGGTAACTTTGGACATTTTTCATATAGAGATTTTTTATTTTTATTAGGTTTTGGCCGCTCCAAATCAAATGTTGGGTTTTAGTGTTTTTGGTATATTTTTGCAAGTTTTTCCTTCTATTCTCAATTTTATTTTGTTTTTTCTGATTTTTTTCCTTTTTTTTAACTTCGGAACTTTGAATCTAGGCCACACGATTTCGACGAAATCGTGCAGCGCGCGTTTCGTGCGTGAGAATATATATATATATATATATATATACACACATATACAATTATATATTTATTAAATATAATATTATACATTTATAAATGTTATAAATTTACACTTATATAATGTTATACTATTAGACTTATGTTATACTTATATTAGATAAATAAACGTATATAACATTTTTTATCAAATAAAAATGTTATAAATTTACATTTATTAATCCTCATACATTCTATTATATATAAATATACATACATACATACATACATACATATATATATATACATACTCCTATAATATGTGTAATATATTGTATGGTATTATTTTAACACCCATTATACTAACACACGTATTATATAATATTATTTTTACAACCATAACGAATATTCTTATATACTTGTATTTATCTAATATTCGCATCTCATATTTATATATATTTGTGTGTGTGTGTGTGTGTGTGTGTGTGTGTGTTTCTATTATTTATTCTCGGATACCAAAGTTTTTCAATTAGTTTAATTTATTCCATCCTTTAGAATATGCACAGTTTATAAAAAATGTTACAAATTTCTCAAACAAAATATTTTATTTGAAATTCGTACAAAATTCATAGGTGTTACATTCTACTCCCCTTAAAAGGGATTTCATCCTTGAAATTTGTACTTATTCATGGATTCTTAGTAAACAGATGTAGGTACTTAGTTTTCATTTCACTCTCCAACTCCCAAGTAGCCTCTTCCATTCCATGATGTTTCCATAGTACCTTAACTAAGGGAATATTCTTAGTTCTCAGGTTTTGTACCTTGCGATCAAGGATTCTAATTGCCGCTTCTTCATAAGTGGCATCCTCTTGAACATTCACTTCTTCCCAGTGGATGATGTGAGAAGGGTCTTGTTCATACTTTCTCAACATCAACACGTGAAACACATTGTGGGCTAAGGTCATCCGGTTTAGTAGCTCCAACTCATAAGTACATTCTCCGATCCTCTTAAGTATTTCAAAAGGTCCAACAAATCTCGGTGATAACTTTCTCTTGAATTCGAACCGCTTAATACCCTTCTGAGGACTAATTCTTAGAAATACTTTATCACCTACTTGAAACTCTAGGGGTCTCCTCTTGTAAGCATAGCTCTCCTGACAACTCTGAGCTGTAGCCAACCTCTTTCATATTAGTTTGACTTGATTGTTCATTTCTTCCACCAAATCTGGCCCAGTAAGAACATGATCTTCAAGTTCAGCCCAACAGGTTGGTGGTCTACATGGCCTTCCATAAAGAGCCTCATATGGAGCCATCTTGATGCTTGCCTCATAGCTATTATTATAGGCAAAATCTGCTAAGTACAGGTACTTGCTCCAGTTCCCTTTAAAGTCCAGAACACAAGATCTCAACATATTTTCTAAGGTCTGGATAACTCTCTCAGACTGTCCATCTGTCTGAGGATGAAAAGCAGTGCTCATGGTGAGTTTAGTGTCCAACTCCTTCTATAGGCTCTGTTAGAACCGAGAAGTGAAGCGAGAATTTTGGTCAGATACTATTGTCTTGGGCACACCATGCAGCCTTACTATCTCTTTTACATATAGTTCTCCTAACTTATTGACTTGGTCTATGGATTTGATTAGCAGGAAATGAACCACTTTGGTGAGATGATCCACAATCACCTAAATAGTATCTTCTCCTTTCTGATTCCTGCGCAAACGACTGACAAAATCCATGGCAATGTCATCCCACTTTCATTTTAGGATAGGGAGTGGTTGTAGCGATCCTGAGTGTTTTCGGTGTTCTGCTTTTAATTGTTGAGAGGTTAAGTATTTAGAGACATGCTGTAACACCCCAAAATGCTACGAGCACGTTACGTCGCGAGCAGAAGTAAAATAAATGATTAGTTTATTTATTATAAAATAATAAATAATTTAACACATATAAACTTATTTTATTTATGGCAATGAAATAGTTGTAATTGATTAATGCATATAATTAGTAACATATAATAGTTATAACACAATTTTTATGACAATGCAATGAGTGGGAAAAAAAAATCAAAATCCTATAAAGTTATAAATTATGATAAGGATTAAACAATTAATAGATATGAATGTATAATAAGTAATGATCTGAATTTTTGGGATCAAAGTTAATAAAAAAAAAAAAAGAAAAAAAAGGGACCGAAACCTGTAGAAATGGACGGAAGAATGGAGAAGAGCATGGGCGGTGCGTTGGATGAAGACACCGGAACAGTCTCGAACAGGGAAGAAAATAAGAAGCGAACTGGTGCGTTTGAGATGAAAGGTTAATCTAAATTAGTTGGTTGCCGTTGCTTTGCGGTGCGTTACATGAGCAGAGAAAGGGAAAAAGAACAATTGCTGCAATCCAGGCGTGGAGAAGAGGAAGAAATCAGCAACATGTTGGGGTTGGTGGCAACATCCGAACGAATGGAGTTTGAAGAGTGAAGAACATCCAAAATCTGGGAAATGAAGACATGGCTGCCGGCTGGAAATCGGAGAGCAGAGCAACAGAAATTGGTGAGTGGACTGAGGCAGAGGACGGTGTTGCTGCTAGCTGGTTTTGGGGTTGCCTGGCCGTGCATCACAGCAGAGAATAGAGGAAGGTGAAGGAAGAAGCTAGAAATAAGAAGAAGGCAGAGGACACTGGCTATCGGTCATAGCTGTGGCCAGACGGAAAAAAAAAAAGAATCAAGAAGAAAGTGAAACAGAGCAAAGGATGCTCTGTTGTGATCATGGCTGCTATTACTGTCACCGATGCTAGTGCTATCACCAAACGAAGAAGAAACGATGATAGATGAGAAGGAATCGGCTGCTGCAAATAGCTGAAGGAAGAAGAACCGGATGCTCTGGTTCGGGATAACAGCAATGCTGGCTGGGAAAAGTGTAGCTGTTACTGTAAACAGATGAGGAAGAAGAAAAGAAGAAAATAGAGGGCTGTGACGTTTCTGGTTTGGAGTTGAGAACAGAGGAATGAAGAGGAACGCCATGCAGAGTCAATGAACCGAGCTTGATTGGTCTGTTGTCGTTGCTGTTATTGTGGTTACTACTGCTATGGCTGCCAAACGAGGAAGAAGAACCAGAGCAATGCCCTGTTTTGTGAGTGCTGCTGCTGCTACCAGTACCACCGAACGATAGCTGAAGAAGAAGAGAAAGAAGACGACCGAAGAAGAAGGGAACCATCAGCAGTCGGATTTTTGGACTTGAGCAAGCTGGTTCGTGAGTGAGCCGAAAATTCCCATTATGGTTCAGCCAACCATTGGAAAAACAGGGAAGATGGTTCAACAGGAAATTTGAAGGAACACATCACCACCTTATTAGCTCCAATTCTGGTTTTAACGGAAAGGTGAGGAAAGGAATTTTCGTTTTGATTTTCTTTCTTGGTTCGTGAATTAGATGGAATTTTACTTAGTTTGAGATGCAGGTTGTTCTTGGTTTTGGGTTGAATTGCAAATTGTTTAACAGAAATTGGAAGAAAATTCTTAGTTCTTGACTTAATGGGGTTGCTGGACGTTGGAGTGGGTGTTTGAAAGATTTAAGGTGGTAAAGCAACTTGATGGAGATTAATCGATTAAAATTGTTGTAATGAGTTTGGGTTTTATAATAGTGAAACCATTGCTCTAAAAGAAGAAAATCAAATGACGGAATTTAGTTATTTGATTGAGTTATATTATGACAAATTTGCTTGGAAATTTGGATGTTGGAATGGGCTAGTGCGGATTAAATTGATGGCAAAGAATTAGAATGTAGTGAATGTTGATCTTTAAACTTATGGTTTCCTGAGACAAAAAAATTGAAAGGTACTCGAAGGAATTGAAGACGCGAACGTGAATTTCAACTGAGACAAAAAAATTGAAAGGTACGATGTTAACTTAGTTAATTAATTATTTCTTTAATTATTTTATTTCTGTAACCTTAAATAAAATTTAGTTAGAACAAATTAAAAATATGTATATATATATATATAAGTGTGTGTAAATTAACTTACATTTGAACAGTATAAAATCTGAAAAGAGATATTAGAATTTTAGAAAAGTAGACTCGATAATTTGGTCAATAAATATTTTAGAAAATTTTAATGAGATCATAAACTATCAAAGAATATTCTAGTTTGAAAATAACAATAACAACAATAATAAGAAACCTTGATAAACTTTAATCTTTTATAGAAAAGAGATTAGAAATTTTGAATACGAATAAGACTAAAGTTGTGACAATTAGAAGTCTTATTTTGTTCGTAATTATTTTATTTAAAAATATAAAAAATTTATTTAAATAATAGAAAATACGAAATTTAGGAATACTTAAGTAATAAATTTTAATGTTGAAACTGATATCTAGACTACAACATTATTTTAGAAAGTATTTGAGTCTGAGAATAACTTGAATAAGATTGAATTTGAATTGGAAAATTAGTAAATCTCATTAACTGTTGAATTTCATATTATAGATTTCGAATATCGAGGATTTAGAAAGAATATAGGGAAGCCTGAAGATTAGGGAATCAGGTGGGCATGACTTCCTTGCCATATGTATTATATAGATTTAAAATTCAAAGCATTTGTTTGAATAGTTCTAGCTTATTAGGAAAGTAATTGAAATTGTTTGGCTTATATGAATGATGCATAATGTATGATGAATTGTTAATCCATGCGTAATTAGTTTATGACATAATCTTGCATTTGGATTTACTCAAATATAGCATGTATGACTAGGAACATATGCATCTAGATCTTATGGTTTACTTATGCATCTTATCATGTTAATGTGCATGTATAGTTTGAATTATTTATCTAGTGTACTGCTTTGATACTTGAGGTGTTTGAGGTTGTTTCTAAAACTAAAATAAGACGATGATTTATTAAGAATCCACGTACCGGTACGATTGACGAGCCTGAAGCGGATCGAGGTGGCATCTCCTATATGTCACTATTTGAGATCGACGAGCCACAAGGTGGATCGTAGGTATCCCCACCCGGAGCTGACTGTGACAGCTTGAAGCTTTTGAGAGATGGTACGATGCCTGGGTAAGTACACTCTCTTAAGCTGTGATAATGATAACATGATTGATTTTAGACGGTTACCGGAACCCTCTGAGATTTGATTAGATCACAGGGAATACCGAGAGGCATCTCAACCCTCTTCCGATCTTAGACTACAACCAAAACAAATGAATGTTTGAACGCCTAATGTTTGAAAGTGTGTGTAATGTTTTGGATTGGGTCTGTATAATGCATGTGATGTGTAGGATCGATCCACTGAGCTTTCGAGCTCACTCCCAATTCTATTTTTCAAGTATATATGGACATAGAATCTATTTATCACGTCAAAAGACCGCACCTTGTTGTGGACACCTCATGGGGAGGTCGTCCGGGATAGTTTACTGAAGGTTGGGTTTTATGTGGTTTACTAAAATTGTTTTAATACAATTATGTTGTTTTAATGCAGTTATTTTATCTTTAATGACTTTACTTGTTTAAATGTTTTCAGTCTGAGGCAATGATTTTAAAGATTTTCGCTGCTTTACTTACGAATGATTCTAAAGATTTATTACGGTTTCATATCTTGTTCATGATATCTTTATAGACTTTGACTTGAGAACTCAATAGTATGAACTGAACTTTGAAGAAAGAGATATTTGTGACAGAAAAGAATTTTAGTAGCATCTCAATTTTCATCGGATGACGATTCACACGTGACACAATAGGTGAACGGAGGTCCGGTCAAAAATTGGGGTGTTACACATGCTTAACCACATCTCTCTTCATCCCTCTCCACCAGTAGGCCTTTCTAAAGTTCTGGTACATCTTATCTCCACTTGGATGCATTGTATACTTGGTCTAATGGACGTCATCCAGTATAGTCTGCTTACTATGTCTAGTCTTAGGTATACATATCCCTTCCCTGAGCCTTAGGATATTCTCAGCATCTAACCTGAAGTCAACATCTTTGCCCTATATAACTCCTTCGATCAGATTGATAAGCCATTTGTCTTGCCTTTGTTCATCCCTAATCTGGTGCAGAAGATCTGGTTGGCAAGACATAGTGTAGAGGTAGGCTTGTTTTTCATTTAGAGTTACACCTAGCCTAAAGTCATCAATCAACTGATATATCTGGCCTTTCTCTTCCTCTTGTTTGTTGCACTTCCTACTTAAGGCATTAGCCACTACATTGGCTTTCCCCAGATGGTAGTGTAGTTGAAAATCATAATCTTTCAAGAATTTCATCCATCTATATTACCTGAGGTTCAACTCCTTCTGGGCATAGATGTACTTCAAGCTCTTGTGATCTAAAAACATATCAAATTTCTCACCGTAAAGGTAGTGTCTCCAAATCCTCAGGGCAAAACAATGGCTGCTAACTCTAGGTCGTGTGTAGGATAGTTCTTCTCATGGACTTTCAGTTGTTGCGAGGCATAAGCGACTACTTATGTTCCTTGCATCAAAACTGCTCTTAGTCCACTCAGTGATGCATCAGTATAAAGGGTAAAGGTAACACTATGGCTTGGAGTGACTAGGATGGGGGTCGTGGTCAATCTCTTCTTTAGTTCTTAGAATGATTGTTCGCATTCTCATCCCAACTGAACTTAACTCCCTTCCTGGTTAGCTTGGTTATAAGTTATGTTAATTTAGAGAAATCTTGGATGAACCTTCTATTGTATCCAATCAGGCCTAAGAAACTATTGATCTTTATAACTGTTTTTGGCTGCTTCCAATTCATGACAGCCTTCACCTTCCCTAGGTGTGCAAAAATGTCTTCCTTTGATACTACATGGCCAAGGAACTTGACCATCTTCATCCAGAATTCACACTTGCTGAACTTGGCATATAATTGGTGCCTTCTAAGGGTTTCAACCACTAATCGCAAGTATTCCAAGTGTTGAGTTCCTATATTTTAGTAAACCAGGATGTCATCCATGAATACCACCACAAACTGGTCAAGATATTGTCTAAACACTTGGTTCATTAAATCCACGAATGTTGTTGGCGCATTGGTCAAACCAAAGGGCATCACGATGAACTCAAAGTGTTTATATCTCATTTTGAAGGTTGTCTTGTATATGTCGGACTCCCTGATTCTCAATTGATGATAACCGACCTAAGATCAATCCTTGATAAATGAGTGGCTCCTCTCAATTGATCAAATAGGTCATCAATTCTCAGTAGAGGGTACTTATTTTTTACTGTAGCTTGGTTCTAGTAGTCGACACATAGTCTCATGGAACCATCTTTCTTCTTCACGAACAATACAGGAGCTCCCCAAGGTAACTCATTTGGCCTGATAAAGCCTTTTTTTCGCAGTTCGTCGAGTTGAGACTTCAACTCGATTAGTTCTACTGGTATCATTCTGTAAGGAGGTATGGTTTTTGGGTTGGTTACAGGTTGAAGTTCAATCTTGAATTCTAATTCTCTAACAGGTGGTAGCTCGGGTAAGTCATCTGGAAACACATCCTCATACTCACCAGCCACTGCTAAGTCTTGGATTTTCATTAATTCAAGATGTTTTTCTTTAGAGAGTTCCTTGAACTCATTCTTTTGCCTTAAGAAATTCATCATGGCTAAGGTTGAACTCCTCGGTAGTCCTTACATATCCCTATTGATTCTATAGGTCTCTTCAGAAGGTAGGATTATGGTCACTCGTCTCTCAGGACAATCTATTTAGGTTTGGTACTGGTCTAACCAATCCATCCCCAAAATTACATCATAGCTATAGAAAGGTGAGGTACATAGATCAACAATTAAGAATTTATTCCCAAACCTTAAATCACAACTACACATTCTTTTTGAAGTCACAGTGGTTTCTATTAGTGTGGACACATTTAAAGTCATGGGTAGTGTTTTTGTCACAAGTTATAACCTATCAGCTAATTTCTCATAAATAAATGATTTTAAGGTACCCAAGTCAAATAATAGTTTCACAACAACACTGAATAACAAGAACATACCTTCCACTATAGGGACTAGGCTTCGTGAGTCTCAACAGCAAACATTCTGGCCTGGTTCTGACCACGGCCTTGGTTCTGCCCATGATTGGCGTTCTGTTGTTGTTGCATGACTTAAGGACAACCGTTCAGACCCCCTCCCTGAGTGTTCTGATGTTGTTGGGAAGCTTGAGCTAGTGCAGTTGGACAGTTTCTTGCTATATGGCCTCTCTGCCTGCACACATAGCACAGACTTTATCTCTTTGCTTGCCCCCCCTTGACTCATCTTTATTCAGCCCCTGTCTCTATGGTGCATGTCAGCCATTCTTACTTTTCTTTTGAGCCCCTTGATTATTTTCATTCCCGGGCCTCTTATTTTTCCCCTTCAAATTTTGTTCCAAGTTGAGTTCTTGTTCTAGAGTTAGGGTTTTTTCTACGACATCTTTGTAAGTTTTTAGGCCCAGAGTATTCACTATCTTTCAAATCTCTATCTTGAGACCCTGTGTGAATTGATTGGCCTTCCTTTTCTCCTCCCTGATCAAATCTGGTGAGAATTTGGTCAGTTCAATGAACTTCCTTTCATATTCATCTACGGTTATGTCCCTTTAATTCAATCAAACAAAGTCCTCCTGTAGCTTGCTCAAAGTCGTTTTCGAAAAAAAAATTTCATAGAAGATCTCTGTGAAGTTCTTCCAACTCATAGCATCAATATCTGTATTAGGGTCCATCTTCATCATTCTCCACCAACTTGTGGCTAGTCCTTTGAAGTGGTGCGTGAATAGTGCCACCTGTCTTGACCCAATTACCTTCAATACATTGAGAATTTCCTCTATCTCTTGGTACCAATGGTCCACCGAGATGCAATCTGCAGCACCATCAAATGAAGGAGGGTGGAACTTTTGTAGCTCTATTAGCATCTTCCTTTATTTCTCATCATCTAAACCCTCCCAAGCCCTCTGACGTTCAGGATCTTAGGCAACTAGTGCTGGCTATTGAACCTAGATGGGTTTAGGTACTTGAAGCTGAGGAGCCACCTGAGGGATTATCCGTGGAAGTGCCCTCAATAGTTGATCTAGTACCCTCAATGACATCTCATTCATCATGGCTTCCATTTGTGCCTCCATTCCAGCAGGCAATTCCTGTTCCCGTTGCTCGATCTCATCAGAGCAACCATCGTCTATAAATTTAACACCTTGTCAATATTTGCCTCATCAAATGTTTGCACTATCATGACTCTAGATTTATGTTTCTAGGTCCTAGATTTGTTCAGTGGCTTAAAGGTTTTTCTTCTAGGTTCTTTTCATGCATGGGTACAAGATTTGGTCTCAAAGCAAAAAAAAAAAAAAAAAAAAAAAAAAAAAAAAAAAAAAAAAAAAAAAAAAAACAGTAAAGCATACATATCACACAATCATACAATCAAACTAGCACAGCAAGGTTCGAAGCTTCGTACTAAGCTTTCAGGTTCAAGTGTCTCATACCACTATACCCTTTCCACTTAGGCTTTCACCTAGAATAGAATCGCACCCGAACAATTTCGCAAATTGCTCGATAACTAAGGTTCGTGAGCCCACTATACTCCACCGTCCCATACCAGCAAGCATAGAGAAACTCATTCTATTAGAGTTAACGATCATTCACCACACATGGTCCATTATTCTCCGAGTCCAGGCTTCCTCCATAACCCCAAATTCCTATGGATCCCATACTACATAGAAACTGAAAGATATAGAGCTTCCCGATCCCGTGTCCTGATCAAACAATTTTTTGTTTTCACACAAGTTTTAGTTTCTAACCTATGTCCCAAAGTTTTGTGCTTTTGATCCATTGTGTAACCCATGGCTACACCACGTGTCTACCTAGGGTATTTCTCTGGACTTAGGGTTCAATCTGGTTGACTCACAACCTTTGTCTAGTCTAGATACCAGCTTTGGCATCTTTTTTGACGTTTAATCAGTTTCTTGCCCTAATTTTTCACCTTCTAATTTTCTTTAATAGAAAGTAAAGGTGTTCTTCAACTTAGACTATTTGTACAAGCTGGTGGGACAACCTCTAAATTGGGCAGTGAGACCAAAGTCTACTTAGCAACCAGGTTTGCTAGGGCGAGATAACCCACCTCCCTTTCAATGTTTAGCTTTACTTGGAACAAGGCTTATGTAATACCCAAGAATTTCGCGAGCTTGCCACGTCACGAGTTAATTATTTTGTGAAACTATGAAAAAAAATTAATAAATAATAATAATAAACAATTTTCGAAAATATAATCTAATGACAAAGGATCAAAAGTTCTAATTAGGAATTCATAAAAAAAAA
Organism: Tinospora cordifolia; assembly: GCA_030144865.1. NCBI lineage: Eukaryota > Viridiplantae > Streptophyta > Magnoliopsida > Ranunculales > Menispermaceae > Tinospora > Tinospora cordifolia. The sequence continues at coordinate 39,787 of JAJIYU010000976.1, forward strand.
AAAAAATATATATATATATATATATATATATATATATGTGTGTATGTATGTATGTATGTATGTATATATCGATATAACAAGATAAAATAAATTTATCTCCAATACTAGTTTGAATTGGTGTGCAAGTATACTATTATCAGGTATAAGTTTATAACAAGGTTTAAGTAAGCTAATGGAAAAAAAAAATTATTTATGCATGTAATAGAAGTATGATAATGAAGAAGAGAATTATACTATTGATATGTATATGTAACTTTATAATATAAAGTTTAATTAACTCAAATGATTAGAAAAAAATTATATATTCAGAAGTTTGGATTTTCGGCCGATCAGAGTATGAGCAAGCTGGAAAAAAAAATTGATTTGGATTCCTATAATTCTCTAGTTATTCGATTTAGTCGGTGAGAGGATTGATCGGGAAAGTTCAAGGAAGGTGTTTTGGCGGTGAAGAAAGCAAATTTTTGAAGTGGAAAGAAGATCGAGCAGTTGTTACTGCCGAAAGAAGAAGAAGCAGAAGCAGGGAAGATGATGAATAAGGTGGAGCATGGAAGCAAGGGAAGGAGTGAAAGCAGAGCAGCGTGATGTTGCTGCTGCTGCTGGTGTCGCCGAACAGAGAGGGGAATTGAAACGAAGAATGAGCTGTTGCCGCTGGAATTGGAGCGCAAATGAAGGAGCAGAAGAAGAAGAAACGGAAACAGATGAATGAAGAACAGAGATGTAGTGCTGGCCGTTTCTCTGCACGGTAGAGAAGAAGAAATTTCAGCTTCGAAATTTCTGTGGCTGCTGGATGAGGAACAAAAACAAAAATATGTATTGCAGCTGCCAGACGAAGAATGAAGAGGAATTGTGCTGCTGCTGCTGTCTTCACCGTGAAACAGAGGAAGAAGCAGAACTTTTCTGCTGTGCTAGACGCCGAGCTACTGCAAACTGAACAAGAAGAAGAAGAAATGAACTGTTAATATATAATAATATCTATAAGATATTATAAGATATTATATAAGATAAGATATTAATTATAAATATTATATTGTATCTAATATATACTATATGGTATCTAAAAGATATTATACGGTATCTTTATATTTTCCATTTTTGCTCTATTGTACAGCTATAAATAGCTCACTGTAACAGG